>VCRD01001300.1:134282-146389 GCA_006783055.1 Trinorchestia longiramus
CACCACACCAACACTCTCACACCACCACACCACCACACCAATACTCTCACACCACCACACCACCACACCATCACACCACCACACCAGCACCATCAACTGACAGGGGAAGGGTCACCGGACAGAGACACGCTTCGCTAACGACCTTAAGCATAAAATTGGTGGCGCGATCTGGAACGGTTTAAGGAGCAATGAGCTCTGCTGCAGCGTCAAAATGAGCCAATTACCCAAAATGGGAGGTGGACTGGAGACTCAACTCCAGCAAATTGATCAATCAGAAAGTGATAACATTAAAACGAATTCTCATGAAAGGGATTTGGGAATTCCGGCCACTTAGAGTCCATGCGTAACATCCTGCACTTGGTGATGTTAAAAATTATTTTGGATTTTTTTCCGACTAAGCCTTGTACGTTACGAATTTAAAACTTTACTTTATATAAAAATGTTCGTTTTTGAGAGCCATATTTCAAAGTATCTCTCCCTGTTGTCCCAATTTTATGTTGTAAATCATAAAATTCTACAGATATTACAAAGGAATGAAAAGCATTTTCCTTATCCGTGCCGCTCAGGGTAGATGTCGATTTAATAATTATTACCTAATATAACAATAAATGACTGCTTTCTTACCTATTACAACAATGAGTGCCTGCTTCTTTACTTATTATAACAATGAATAATTGCTTCCTTACCTGACTTATTCTTTAATATATTGCAGATTTGAATTTAAAATGTTTCTGAAAACATTGTTTTCTGCGGTATTTTCTCACCCGTAACTACGCAAGTTGTAATATCTTTCAACACATTGTATTCTCTTTCCCCGCAACTCTTTCAACTATGTTAACTCCTAAACTTACGAGGAACTTCTAGAGCTACAAGACTATGAAGACTTAGAGTTGGATGGAGCAAAATTTGAAGAGTTCAAGCCTTTAGAATTGTAAACAGAAGGCGTCAGCAAAATGAAACAGAAAATGGAAAATCTGAACGACTAAAACTGCCACGACCATAAAGGTTTTAAAGTGTGGACGTTAGTGGAATAGAAATGAGAGCTTAAAATCACTAAAACTAACATACACCTGCCGACTGAAACAGGAAGTCGCTAAACACTAAGAAAATGAGGTATCAAATAGCTCAGAAACAGAAATGGAGCGTCAGAAAAGAGCATGTGGAGACTCAAGATTGCCTAACTGAAAACTGATTGCCAAGATTGTTCTATACAGTAGCAATCAAACTTCATTTGGCCAAGAATGAATGGACAATTGCTACAAATTGCTAGCATTAAATAAAAGCACAAAGGAATTGACTTCGAAGGTTAATCTACTGACCACTCAGAAATTCAGAAACTAAAATCTTTACTGTAAGTGTTGCAGTAATTCTAGCGTGTCAAATATCGCCCTCAGAATACTACCAAGACTACCAGACTAGACACAAATGTTTTAAATGCCTCTTTATTTGAAAGAAGGCGAGCTATTAAGTAATACTTTGAAACCCTGGTTGTTCAAGAACAATACATATATTGTAATGAATCACTCTACTGTAGCTTAGTCATCAGTAACATCTTCATATAACACGTCTATATCAATAAATCTAAAAATTGCATTTGTTTGTTCAATTGATAGATTAAAATTCACATCGCATTTTCAGTGAAGGTTGATTAATGTAAAAGCATTCATTGAGGCATCAATATAGTTGACTCTGAGTTATATTCTAACTTTTAAACTAGGAAGGACATTACTTCTGATGAAAATACTACCACCATCAATAATTCATCATTCCATGAGAGAAAATCAGATGCAAATTGAGGGAAAGTCAAACAGAAGACCCTCGAGCTCGGCTCGCTCGGAAATGCGGTAGCCGATTCTTTTCACCTCATCAATTAGCTAAAATACTGATCGACTGAACGCGAGGGCTGGTGAGCCCAATAGCTCTTCCTTCACAGTTTTAGCTTTAAATTCAATACGAATATAAGTTACACGCAGGCAGCGGCTAGCAGGGACGGCAAGCCTAATAATAACACTACCAATGATTACAAAATCAGTTATAATTTACCTTTTTTCTGCAGAATGTCTTTTGATGAACGGGAAGGACTTCACCCAAACTCACCTGTAAAAAGAGAATTAGTTATTGTTTTAAATAGAATTAATATATTTGACGGCATAAGTACTCAGTAAATGTGAATTATGAATGCATACCTGCAAAAAAACAATTGAAAACATCATTTCAGTAGAGGTAAAAAGTAGCTACATCACAATATTTGTCTCTAGAACTATTTTCAAATGAGTTTTTGTGTCAATATAAAATTCACCTCTTCTGCACATGATACCCTCTGTGGGGCCTCTATTTTTTCTCGATGTAAAATAAGTTCTTTTAAAATGAATGAGAACCTTTCTCGCTCCAAACAAAGGCTAAAATATTCTTGACAGGACGGTAGCATAATATCTTCATGGGTCGTAATATTTTATGAAGAATAACACCCAGAGCTCATATCGTAACGGACCAGATAATAACTAATGCAGCCGTTCGCCCAGAAAATTGTCCAATAGAACAAAGGTATCATGGAGCGAAGGTTGTGATAACTCCATATCAATTTGGGCGCGATGGAACCTTTAAACAATGCACTTTCTTTATCATTTCGATATGAGGGGAATTCTAGCACTACAGTGGACGACAAACTCATGTAAAGAACTTATATTCTGATCATTTTTATCGAAAACCTGCAAAATAAATGCTGGTATTTCGGATGTTGATTAAAATTTTAATCTAAAGGCAACACGTCAGCAGCATTTTTATTTCGTGATCATACATATACATAAGTTGTCATCTTAGAGAGTGCTGGTATACAGGAGATAAACGCTATCTTTCTCTTCCAAGAAGCTAAGTCTTAACTTCCCAATATTTTACTCCATCCCCCAGAAACAAATTTTTTTCTTTTAATGAGTTTAAAGCTATATATATATTTCTCACGAATATATTTCTCTGACCTGAATAATATACCCTCTCAAATATGTCTGCCCTAAAGCACGACGTCACACAGCTTTTTCTCAAAACATTGAGTTCAACTCACACCAAGAATCCTCACAAAGAATAGTGCAAGTTGCATGCGCTGGTGATGCATTTGTATTGAAATATCTTGAGGTACTGGAAGCAAGCGAGCCTGGCTGTCGTTATAAGGGTACATTAAAAAGAAGGACACGGCATGATCGAGTGTCTCAGAAGATTTGGCTGGTCACACAAAGAATTCTTCATTTAAACTGCAAATGTTGGCCATTTTTCCTCACTTTTTACATCACAAAATCCAGAAGCTCTGCTCTGTAAAGCTTCATTTTAAAAGCTTTGCTCTAAAACGCTATATTTAAAAGCTCTACATTAAAGAGCTTTTGAAGTTCGTTCGAAAGAGGTTACTTTACGAGTAGAACGCTTCGCTTAAAAAAGTCTTACGCTATAAAATTTTTAAAAGCTTCATTTCTGAAAGCTTTGATTTTTGAAGCTTCCTTAATTGACATACATTAATAATTAACTTCTCTGATATCATCGATAACTAATATAACATTTATTTTATTTTTATAAACTTGCCTGGTATAGGCATGCATGCATTCATTAATGAGCTGAAGATGAAGACTCGGCAAAATTAATTATTCATATTCTCTTTGATTCCCTGCATCAAACTCATTACCATACATTCTACAACGTAGCTCGCAATGAGCTCTTGTGAGCTCAAAGCGAGCAGTTTATCAATATAAAACTATCCTTGTGAGCTCAAAGCTAGCAGTTTATCAATATGAAACTATCCTTGTGAGCTCAACGCTAGCAGTTTATCAATATAAAACTATCCTTGTGAGCTCAAAGCTAGCAGTTTATCAATATAAAACTATCCTTTTGAGCTCAAAGCCAGTAACTTATCAATATAAAACTATCCTTATGAGCTCAAAGCGAGCAGCTTATCAATATAAAACTATCCTTGTGAGCTCAAAGCGAGCAACTTATCAATATAAAACTATCCTTGTGAGCTCAAAGCTAGCAGCTTATCAATATAAAACTATCCTTTTGAGCTCAAAGCTGGCAGCTTATCAATATAAAACTATCCTTGTGAGCTCAAAGCGAGTAAATTATCAATATAAAACTATCCTTGTGAGCTCAAAGCGAGTAACTTATCAATATAAAACTATCCTTGTGAGCTCAAAGCTAGCAGCTTATTAACATGAACCTATTCTCTGAAATTTACTGCTCATTTGAACTCGTAAAAAATCCCTTCTGATTCTCAATTTCATATTAGTTCCTATTTGATTTTTTTAAATTAGTTTAAAGCACTTGAGTTCCTCATGGGCGTTTATGAGAAGCTGTATGAAAGTTTTGCTTGTAAGAGACCAAGCTATGAAACTTGATATGCTTAATCAAAAGTTGCAAAATCTCCTAAATTACCCCACTAACTAAGCGACTTGCTACCGCAAACCACACATTATTTAGATGAATGCCTATAAAACCACACCTCAAATGCTAACCAATCCACGAACTAGGTTACAAAGTGGGCTCAAGTTCAGTAAAATACACACTTCATGACGTGAAGACCAGGGGTTCTTACCTCAACTCCATGTGTTGGTAATGTACCACCCTAATGTACCATCACTCAACCCCTGCTAACTAGCATTCGGCGTCTAACAAGCCCTCACTTCAGCATTGTGACTGTAGTATTAAGCAACATGGCATTAGTGTACTATTAGGCACTATGGTATTATTGTAGTATTAGGCAGCATGGTATTAGTGTAGTATTAAGCAGTGCTTGCTATCAGTAATGCTCAAGTAAACTATCATTAGCGAGCCCACAAAATGATGTTCATTTCTCAGAGGTGACCTCTAGGACACGTAAACAACCCACGACACAAAGCTGTGCAGAGCGTGTGGGCTGAAGGACAAATTACTACACTGCAATGGGCAGGATTACCACAAAGGTTGGGAAAATTTGTTCAAGTATTTTCATCTAGGTTTATGTTATTATCTTCCTAGCATTTCACTTAGCGAGCTTTTTTACACTATAATAAAATTGAGTTCAGAATATTCCTGTATCATACGGGCATCAGAATATTACTGTATCATATGGGCATACCAACTTTGTAAGTTCAACGAAAGGCAATTTGTAATTTGATTATGCTTTAACACAATAATAAAAAAATCAAAATGGAATCAAAATGAATTGATCACTGAATTATAAGACAACACTGTTTTAATGACGTACAATGGGTGCCAAAACCAATGAATGCCGCAAACTAAGCAACTTCTAACAACTTTTTTAAGGAGTATACCTTTGAATGATTCTGTAAAATGAACGATTTTAAACGAGAAATTTTCAGCAGTTTAGATGAATAAGTTTTATTCCTCGATAATTTAATGAACATGAGGTCCCAGACTTTAATTACTGTGTTTTTATTTAGAGCGAACACAGCACCTGATGCATTCATTCCGTGACACTCAAGATACTCTGGCTAAGCGTCATGTCTTAGAATACAGTGCAAGCATTTTTCTTCAATACCATTTGAATGAATTCCAATTTAGCATTTCCTTGAGAGTGTGAAGATGTTGCTCTCATCAGCACCACCGCCCATAATATATTGAGAAAACGAGTGTTGTATTAATTTTCTTCCATTTAAATCAGGAAAGCGGCGAGCAGCTCTGAAGACGAGTACGGCGTGGCTGCTCAGACAGCAAGCTGAATTTACGTGGCTCCAGATTCAGAGAAGTATTTTAAATCATTAGATTCAAAAGAGTATTCTAAATCACTAGATTCATAAAAGTATTCTAAATCACTAGATTCAAGAGAGTATTCTAAATCACTAGATTCATAAAAGTATTCTAAATCACTAGATTCAAAAGAGTATTCTAAATCACTAGATTCAAAAGAGTATTATAAATTACTAGATTCATAAAAGTATTCTAAATCACTAGATTCAAAAGAGTATTCTAAATCACTAGATTCATAAAAGTATTCTAAATCACTAGATTCAAAAGAGTATTCTAAATCACTAGATTCATAAAAGTATTCTAAATCACTAGATTCAAAAGAGTATTATAAATTACTAGATTCATAAAAGTATTCTAAATCACTAGATTCGCAAAGATATTCCAAATCACTAGATTGACAAACTCATTCTAAATAAGTAGATTCCGAAAATTATTCTAAATCTAATGAACTAATTCTATTCAAGTTGTTATTATATCTATTCTAATTTTAATGCTAAAACTGTTTTAATTCTAATTTAACTAATTTGCTTTGATTTCATTTCATTCAATTTCAAATTTATTCAAATTTCAATTTCATAAGTAATCTAACCTCACAAGTTAATTGGAATTCTAAATCTAATTTGAATTCAACACAGCTGACTAAAAATCAAAGGTTTCAATTTTTGAAAATGATGTCGTGCAACATGACACAAATCCTTTCCCCAAAAAACATCGGAATAAAATTGATTTTTATTCATCAACCTTGTTAAGTACGTTCAGTTCCTCTTCACGTCTTCAATAATCTCATCCTAAAGCAACATTGAGCTCTTTGAATATTACACCGACCATAATTCCTCGAGTTAAATTGTCTGGATAATCAACACTGCTTCATCAGACCTCCTTCTCATCAAGACCACTGAGGGAAATGCAGTAATTACCACCGTTGATTCGGTATCGCATGCTTGTTGTTGCGATCGCTACTAGGAGTTGAGCTAACGAAGGCATCGTCATGCCGTAGATTTAATGCATTTACGCCCACTCGAGAACCAGGAGGATAGAATTCTACATGAACACCGTGAGCAATCCAGCACTTCGCTTGTAGATGGATGACTTTGTTTTACGAGACTTAATTACTTCAAGCCACTTAACAAACACAATAAATTACTGAAATTTTCAGACAAATAAACAGCAAGAAATAGTGGCCAAGTTGCTGCAATTTGCAGCACAAGCTGCTGCAGTTTTTTGCTTCTCCCCTGGGCTGTTAACAAGCTGACCTCTTTTGAATTGCGGCTCAATAATATTATCTCATAGGATTCCAAATCTACCACTAATTGGAAGTGACGCTAAAAACTATATTCAAAACCATATTTCCGTTGTGAATAACGTAACCTTGATCATAAACATACATAAGCAATAAGAAGTGAAAACTATTTATCTTGCAATTGAGAATGCATGCGTTACTGACGGAGTATATGACTCCAGAATGACCTTTGCTGCTGTACACAGACAAAAAAGCCCATAGAATGTTGAGAGTTCTCTGCATCGGAAAATAGTGAACTCAGTACAGAAAATAGGCAAGTAATAACTCGGTACTAACACAGTCCAACTTGGTGCGGGTTTCTCTGCTCACATGAGGGAAATTTCCTGAAGGATTGACACTAGGAAGTGATCTGTGCGGTCTGCCCGGTACTTATTACTGCAATTTTACTAATTTGATTCCTCAGCATGAAGGTGTAGGAACCTATGAATGCTTATCGAGCTCCTGCCCTCTTAATTTAATCAATAATGAGCATCAATAATAATCATCATAAAATAATCAAGAATAATGAAAGCTGATGGAACTCAGACCTCCGTAGCTCAATTGCAAATGATCACCAAGAATATCAAGAAGAATCACGAATAATCATAAATATTGAAGAATAATTATGGTAAGTAGAGGCAACGTCTGACTGAATATTTTAAACATGTATTAGCCCCTAGCACTTGTGTCAGGGCTTGTTTAACTGAAACAGAGTTCCAGTAGCTTTCTGTTTGACACATCAGGCTCAAATGTTGCTTTTTTCTATGCGTTGCTGTACTTTATTCAACTTTGATCAACTTTATTCACTTTTGTTTAACTTTATTCATCTTTATTGAACTTTACTCATTTTCATTCAACTTTAATTTTATTGTACCGTAAATTTCAATTTTTGAGGTACGAAATGTTTATTATTTTCATCTAATGCTCCTGCACATAAAAAAAATCACTTTTATTAATGAATTTCTGTTTACCCCTTGCAAGTTAACGCCACTTTTCTGAAGGAGTTTTCATATTGGAAAGGAAGAAGGCTAATAACGGAACAAATGTGGATACTAAAGGTACATCCTTTAATGTAGAAACTCCTTTGCAAAGCCTGCGTCCACTAGCAAATCAAACGATAAAATTCAGTAAAAAACACGTGAATTTTTTCCCGTGTGGGTCTACTATTAAATATATAAATACTTTTGTTATCTATATAGACAGTGTATCTCCATCTGTGTGTGTGTGTGTGTCCGTCCATTACTTCGTATCTATTACTGAAGGAAAATTATTGAACTGAAATTAGAACGGGTATAAATATTGTATGAGCATTGTATTGTGGATACCAAAGGCGGCGGATCACTATAATATTCGCTATTTTTTCCCGTTATTAGCTTTCTTCTCCAACACGGCGATGTTATCGGTAGGTAAGATACAGTATGTACGTTTTGTATACATTTATGAAAAATATTCAGATTCTGAGAGTACCACGGGTAAAACTGAAAAATGTATTCTTCCTTAATTTTATCACTTTTAAATCGTGAAATCTCCACGGATTCTATCTATTATAGGTCACGTTATCGATAGATAAAATAACGGAATGAAAGTTTTGTATCTATTCATGAAAAATATTCATTTAAAACACAATAACTCGTCGTAAATCTTTAATACATTCGTCTCTATAAAAATTTCAAATTAGCCGAATCCAAACAGCGAAATTTCTATGAAAACTACCTAGTATAGTATAGTTTGTGCTATAAGTTTCAATTTTTTAGTTACTTTGTATTTATCATTTTCAGTTAATAGAATAACTTAGCTCCCCAGAAAAATCAATAAAATAATTTAGGTCATTATCCTTTTTTAGCATAACTTTCTGTCTCGTCAGCACTTAAAATCCCTTCTGTGTGACGTTTCATCCTCGTAAATCACGGGGCTGTATCGGTTCACTATCACACTGGTAAAAAAACTATTTTTTCTTCCTCACAGACACGCACATTTCACATTTCCTCTCAACTATGAAGACATTTACATATATCTCTCTCGTAAATATGACACAGGGGATCATTTTACGTTTTTTTACAGCATCTCATAACTGCATTCTTTATCGGAGTTGCGCTGATTAAATGATGCATTTTTTGTGATGAACCAAGCGGTGCCGCCTGTGTTCAGCATTATCAAGATTTAGTGCCATGCGTCACTGTCTTGTATCGTGATGGTAACAGAGCTCTCACATCACTTCCAGTAATTACTACTGAGAACGGCAACCCAAAAGTGTCCAGCTTCCATTTACAGTTCAGTCCTACTAATAATTACCAGAACTCCCCTTCACACTGGGAGTCATGGAGAATAGGTGTAACTTGACCGTGAGGAAAATTGTTAAATCTTTACATTACATTGAAAACAAAATTCATGTACATATACGCATTAAGTTTTTGTAATTCTTCACTCTTGATGAGATTCATACAGCAATATGCTGGGGAAATTTAATTGAGTTGTTTCTGCGACCAGTAGAAGAAACTCCAGACATATTTAATTGAGAACTTACAGGCTCTTTAATCTGTCATGTTAATGCAGCAAGTATGCGACAATATGAAGATTTCCCGACAGATTTCCTGAGTTTAGTGGAAACATGGACACAACATATTCCAAGCCGCTTTAACCCTTTCAGTACCAGCGGTACATATATGTCCCAGTAAAAATTCTCATCTCCTGCTTGCTTTTAGTGTTCGCTTGCTTAACCCTTTCAGTACCAGCGGTACATATATGTCTCACCCCATTTGGTGAGGGTCGGGGGTCGGAGGGTCACCAAAAATTTTTTGATAACTAATGGGAGCCCATAGACCAAGAATATATGCGTGGCAGTTCTGTAAATCTTCCCAATTAATTTGGTACTAAAAGGGTTAAACTCTCGTAACAGTCAATGAACTGAGTTTGTCATAATTATGAAAAGTTTTACGCAAAAATCCTTGAAGTTAGTGAAGGAAACGGAAACATGGAATTTGACATAATATACAGGGTGCAGCAACATACCTAACTTCCATTTTAAAAAGTCATGAGTGACTTTACAGCTCGTCAAATGAACAATCAAACTTCAGGAGACAGGTAAGACTCTACTCCTATAGGTATTAGCAAGCGACTAAATTTCATTTTTAGGGGAATTTTTTCTGTGGTTGAAAATAAATATAGTCGATGATAAATATTTTCGCGAAGTTTAGAGCAAAATTCTCAAGTAAATACCAGGAAGTCCCTAAAAGCATGAACCCAAATTTTATAAATAATGAATTGTAGACTTCATTGCCTGCATTGTTATGTACTACATATATCAGAAACTGCACTTCAAGAGCAACAGTCGAGTTGAAGTAGCATCTTGAACATTAATGTTCAAACTTTGATTGCTTATTTCATGTTTCTGCGAGAAATGTCAAAAAACATCAGCCATCAAGTCTTGCATCTCTAAACACTGCATGTATCAATGTGCAGTGATGAAGAAAATTCCCATCTTTGGAATTTATTGAGATCGCATTGCAGGAATTGTGCCTGGTGACAGACTCACGAGTCTGTTGACTCATGTCAACAGCAGGGTGTACAGCAGGGTGTACAGCAGGGTGTACAGCAGGGTGTACAGCAGGGTGTACAGCAGGGTGTACAGCAGGGTGTACAGCAGGGTGTACAGCAAGGTGTAGAGCAAGGTGTACAGCAAGATGTACAGCAAGGTGTACAGCAAGGTGTACAGCCTGCTGTACAGCAGGGTGTACAGCAGGGTGTACAGGAGGGTGTACAGCAGGGTGTACAGTACAGTGTACAGCAGGGTGTACACCACGGTGTACAGCAGGGTGTGTACAAGGGAGTAGTTGTGTAGCAGGATTGCTTGGTCCTCCACTAGCCTGGGTAACAATGACCTCACAAACACTAAGCAGAGCTCACTCGTACTACTGGTTACTCCAGCGATGCCGACTCATGAATCCATCTGCTGCTACCAGTACCCCCAGCCACCTGCTGCTACCAGTACCCCCAGCCACCTGCTGCTACCAGTACCCCCAGCCACCTGCTGCTACCAGTACCCTCAGCTACATACACCTCAGAGCTTGGTTCAACATTTGAACCCTCAGTAACTGGAGGTAACTCTGAGTCCCGCTGTTCAACATCGTGTTCACAACAAGTAAAGTGAACATGGTGAGCTGTGAACACGACTGCACAAAGAGCTACTGTCACTCAAAAAGCGTGAGACGGCACTGTCATTCTTAGTCTTGGCCCCTACGGCGATACCTTAAAATTTTGTTTTTAACACGTTGACTCCGATTGCCTGATTGGTGTAAAACTTCACTTAGTACGCATAGTCACTAGAAGGATCTGAAAAAATTACAGAACCTAACCTAAGCAGTACACATACGTACCACTTCGGAGTCAACGTGTTAAAGATCAAAATTTCAATAGCTCTAAGTAGAGCTGAATGACAAGCACTTTCTCTTCAATTAAAAAGCAGTTGCTCACAAGCTAGACTCCAAGTATACCAACAGTTATAAGTTTTGCATTTGAAAAACACAAAATTATCCTTCTTGTGATACACAATTCAAGAAACAGCATAAATTTCCCTACAAGACAAAGACCGAATTAGCGTATGAAAGATACATAACTGGACCAATAAATACGGTGGTTTGCACGGTAAGTTTAGTGATGTGTAGCTGGTGTGGGTGGAGCAGTAGAAGAAGACCAAATTAAGGTATGATGCACGATACATAACTGGAATTAAGGTATGATGCACGATACATAACTGGAATTAAGGTATGATGCACAATACATAACTGGAATTAAGGTATGATGCACAATACATAACTGGAATTAAGGTATGATGCACGATACATAACTGGAATTAAGGTATAATGCACGATACATAACTAGACCAATAAATACGGTGGTTTGCACAGTAGGTTTAGTGATGTGTAGCTGGTGTGAGTGGAGCAGTAGAAGAAGACCAAATTAACGTATGAAAGACACATAACTGGACCAATAAATACGGTGGTTTGCACAGTAGGTTTAGTGATGTGTAGCTGGTGTGAGTGGAGCAGTAGAAGAAGACCAAATTAACGTATGAAAGACACATAACTGGACCAATAAATACGGT
>VCRD01001300.1:158565-169739 GCA_006783055.1 Trinorchestia longiramus
AGTTCTATCACTGTCATGCATTGCAGTTTCAGTTCTATCACTGTCATGCATTGCAGTTTCAGTTCTATCACTGTCATGCATTGCAGTTTCAGTTCTATCACTGCCATGCAACGCAGTTTCAGTTCTATCACTGCCATGCAACGCAGTTTCAGTTCTATCACTGCCATGCATCGCAGTTTCAGTTCTATCACTGCCATGCATCGCAGTTTCAGTTCTATCACTGTCATGCATTGCAGCTTGAGTTCTATCACTGCCATGCATCGCAGTTTCAGTTCTATCACTGCCATGCATCGCAGTTTCAGTTCTATCACTGTCATGCATTGCAGCTTGAGTTATATCACTGTCATGCATTGCAGCTTGAGTTCTATCACTGTCATGCATTGTAGTTTCAGTTCTATCACCGTCATTGCAGTTATTTAAATAGAAGCGATAAGCATGCAACGCGCTCTATGAAGCATAAAATATGGTTAACAATCTGCTTTGTTATTTTACTGCTGTAAATAGATAGGAGTATAACTCATTATAGTCATCGTTATTAGGTATATAATTATATAATTATAAGTAATTATAATTATTAGAGTTATAGTTAAATAACATAGTCAAACTATAACTTTATTTCAGCCTATAAATTGAAATTACGTGATAGATAGTGTGATCAATCGATAAAGCGAGCGACGAAAAAAATGGTGCAAACAATTTAAAAGAAAGAAATAAACTGTGCTTCAATCAGGTATAGATAATATAAAATTATGCATAGTTTTTTTCAATTTTCAATGTTAAAATCTGAAGCTTAGTGATCATGCTTCCAGTGATTGTTCCCTGCTTTCTTGTATTTTGACGGGAAATAGAGGCTCGTAAAGGCAAAGGATGCTCTGAAAGTTTGAGAAAATAGTCAGTTGTATGAGCCAGTTCTTCAGTCTTCCTGGTCCCCCGCGTCACAAGCAGGAGAAAATTCCAGTGCTGCATAGAGACTCGAATGAGAAACCTGACAACACAAGTGAGGCCGCTTAACCTCTCCACAGTGGAAGACAGGGCGATGAACAAGGCATTTTAACTTGATTTCCGAAGGTAAACGATGAGGTACGGACCTAATAATATGAACATTGACCAGGGCAGGGGAGAGAAACTTTTAAAAAGTGTAACAGCAAATCAAATTTTCTTTGTCGCACTGCTCTCTGACCTCCTTTATAATTTATCCTTGCTTGGAGGACTTCACAAACGATCCTACTCCTCGAGCTTTATTAATATGTGCACGCTTGGAGCACTTGTTATTTTAGGTGTCAAGTAATGGAGCACAGAGACACCCCCGGTACACTCACTATGCTTGTATATATATATATATATATATATATATATATATATATATATATATATATATATAGACGGACTGTGATACTATTCTTAGGGTATGTTCTCAGGGAAGTTGAAATGTTAAGCAAAAAGAAAGCAGTTTGCTAGAAATTTTTATGGAAATATCAATCATTAGAAACAATGATGTAAGCCTCTATAAAGTATCGCGACTTCAGACACAAGAAGTTGTGCACAATAGTTCAGTGGAACTTGAACTTAGCATCGGAGTTCGTCACAGAAGTTCTGTAAACAACAGCAGTTCAGATGGCGAGTTCTGCAACAAGAGCATCACTTGAGACTTTTTGATTCCTTCTTTCCGCAAGTCTTGGCTCAAGTCACTGGAATTAGCTACTTAGAGGCCCAGACGAATTATGTTCATAATAATGTGTTTAAAAGAATTGGATTTGGTCTTCGAATCCAACACATATCCTGAAAAGAAGCACTTGAAAACGACTTTTTTATTTATTCATTTTTAGTACTGAAGTAGGAGTTTAGATAATTGTCTCAGTTTCAAGGAGAAGGCTCCTGAGATTAGAAAATGTTCTTCATAAATGCTCAAAAATATCTTCCTTAGAAACTGTTCGCGCATCTTTGGTTAAATAAACAACCTTCGAAAAATCTATGAAAACGCACTCGTAATTGAATATTTCTTCCTTTTTCCGACGTTTAAAGAACATTTATTTTGCGCTGATGAAGCCATCATGAAGAGCTCGACACCTTCCTCTGCATTGCTTGTCCAAAAAGAATCACTCACTACATTTTTTTACTCATTAGCTAAAAAATAGGGAATTAAGCATACACAAACGCTGAGGTGTCCCTATATGCACCATTGCATGCTTGTTTTAATCTCATTTAAATTTTACGTGACACAATCATAGATCCTCGTATCTCCACAAAAACACATGACGAGGTTTGGATTCCAATCCATGCAAGCGACGAGGCCGGAATATTTAATCAACACAAACAACTTCGCTGACTTGAAAAAATTGTATTCCGACCCCTAAAATAAAAGAATGCTAAATAACCAAACGCGCTTAACTGGCTCATTTTGTCATCGATTCTCAGTATAAACCTCTAGAGTGCAACAAAATACATGCAACAGGAGCTGGAAAATTGTTCGTAGGAGAGATTTGTGTGTGCCTTGAAGCAGGGCGAGTGACGGCAAACAGTGGAGGCAAACAGCTCTTTGAACGAAAGCCTCTTACTGACGCACACCCTGTGCTTCCATCATAATTATGGAAGGCGAACATAAATTGGTATTACGTACGTCCAGCTCACTTAATTCCGTCGTCAGGCTTCCATGCTGTAACTTTTGACCGGTGTGATTGTCTTGAGGAAATGCCGGAGACAATTCTTTTGTCAGACCACCATGCTGTAACTTTTGACAGATATTACAGTGCTGAGGAAATGCTGGCTTAGAAATTGAATGAAGAGAGATTAATTAAATAATTAAAACCGACCACGATGAAAAATGAACTTACTACTGAAGCTTAAGTGGAAAGAACGCAAGCTCTTGAACAATATTTCATGTTCATTAGCCTTTTCTTTTTCATTTATTTTGAAATTATTCATTAAGAGGTATGCAGGAATTCACACACATAGCAACTTCGATAACTTGAACTTTGAAAAATCAGCCTCACGCACTACGACCCTTACAAATGTAATGCACACAGCAGCGGCTTCACTTGCAAGCAGTGAGCGCTCTCAGAAACGAGTAACTCTCTCTACTGCATCAAACTCCACAGGGTCTCATGAAGTAAACTTGTTAGAAGAGTACAGTTGCCACAAGAAAATATAGCAGGTAAATATTTCTTTAGATGCTGCACTGACTAGACGCTGGCGGAGTCTGCAGGCCATTGCTCGGTCAGGATTTCAGGCTGTTAGTTCTGAGCAATAGTATCATGGAGCGCAGATCTCAAGGGCGGGATGCTCGTAAAATTAATGCAGGGCAGGCGGCAGAGAAGCCCTGGATGCAGGAGAGAGCCTCCTCTAAATGTGCTGTCTCAGGTGCGTTTACTTGAGAAGTCTCTATAAAAATGCAGCTTCAATCGCACCACAAGCAAGCTTTAACAACATGTGGTTGCTCGAAAAAAATGCTTCAAAATAAAACTGATTTATTCATTTTCTAGACTCTTCATATTTATTCTTTTAAGAGTAATGTGTGCATAAAGCTATATAGGTATTTTTAAATAAAATGGAATTATACGTATATTTCTGAGGATTTTTGTACCAACTCCTTTACAACGAGCAATGTTTTCTTAGAGAACAAATATATTTGAGTGTAGATCCGAGTTATCAACTTGTATAACTCATCAGAAAGAACTTGTGTAATATTCATCAAGAAGAACCTGTGTAAAATTCATCAAGAAAGAATATACGTAAAATTCCTCGAGAAGAACATATGTAATATTTATCAAGAAGAACATATGTAAAATTCATCAAAAAAGAATATACGTAAAATTCCTCGAGAAGAACATATGTAATATTCCTCGAGAAGAACATATGTAATATTCATCAAGAAGAACATATGTAATATTCATCGAGAAGAACACATGTAAAACTCATCAAGAAGAACATATATAAAATTCATCAAGATCAACATGTGTAATATTCATCAAGAAGAACCTGTGTAAAATTCATCAAGAAAGAATATACGTAAAATTCATCAAAAAGAACATATGTAATATTCATCAAGAAGAACATATGTAATATTCATCGAGAAGAACACATGTAAAACTCATCAAAAAGAACATATGTAATATTCATTAAGATCAACATATGTAATATTCATCAAGAAGAACATATGTAATATTCATCAAGAAGAATATATGTAATATTCATTAAGATCAACATATGTAAAATTCATCAAGAAGAACATATGTAATTTTCATCAAGAAAAATATACGTAAAACTCATCAAGAAGAACATACGGAGAAGACAAATTAGGAATATCTCTCCACTGGATGAAGCTCCAGCCAGACATTCCTTGCATTTGCCCAAAAGCAATCAACTCCCCTGCACAGCAGGCAAAAAACTTCGTGCAATGCAAACGGACAAAAATACATCATTTTAGGATATAATGATGAGAATACGTCGGGCTTATATCAACATTTCTACTGAAGAATGTTTCCTGCTAGAGTAGAGAGGGTCTGAACGAGGTAAAAACTTCTCAAGTCGAGGCTGAAACAAGTCGAAAACAATGAAGACCTGAAGTCTTTACCCTTCACATGATCATCTTAATAGTCTTGTTTCTCCATGGAGAACAGCAAGTAGAATGGTATCTCAAGTAGGATGGTATCTCAAGTAGGATGGTATCCCAAGTAGGATGGTATGTGAAGTAGGATGGTATCTCAAGTAGGATGGTATCTCAAGTAGGATGGTATCCCAAGTAGGATGGTATCTCAAGTAGGATGGTATCTCAAGTAGGATGGTATCCCAAGTAGGATGGTATGTCAAGTAGGATGGTATCTCAAGTAGGATGGTATCTCAAGTAGGATGGTATCTCAAGTAGGATGGTATCTCAAGTAGGATGGTATCTCAAGTAGGATGGTATCTCAAGTAGGATGGTATCTCAAGTAGGATGGTATCTCAAGTAGGATGGTATCTCAAGTAGGATGGTATCCCAAGTAGGATGGTATCTCAAGTAGGATGGTATCTCAAGTAGGATGGTAGGATGGTAGCAGGAATGTTATAGACCTGACAGCTGCTCTACCAAGCACAGTATACTGCCATTACAAGAAATAAATTTCATTGGTAGTATAAACTCAGCAAGCTTGTTTGTTGAATATTAATGTCACCTAAACTTCACTTTTCTGTGTTAGAATCTGTGGGCTAAACGTTGCAACTAACGAGCAAAAAATTCGCTCGTTTGATTTTATTTGAAAGCAATAGTAATATACCGTTTTATTTGAAAGCAATAGTAATACACCGTCGCTCTGTACGAGTCGGTCAAAAACTCGGCACCTCAGTACATTGAGGATCAGTCGCAGAGAAAGAACACGGCGCATTGCAGTAATAACAGCGAGAACCAGCCTCAATCGCTTGATATTCGGGGCAAGTTCTGCGAAATAAAATGCAATATGCGATAAGATCGATGGTTGCCGTGCTGGCTCCCCTCTAATCCCTTCCATTCCTCCCCTCCTGCCTCCGTTGAACAATAAATAGCGCAATCTTGCCGTCTGGAAATCCGGCGACCTTCTGTGGTCTTCAGAGATTCGAGAGTGCACCAAAAATTTCAGCGCGAACGAGAAGAGTGGGAGCTTCGAAAATTGCGGCAAATGGCCGTATAAATGTTATACAAGAGCTAAAAGTGAATCACCACGGCCTCCTTATTGAGGCAGCAGGAAGAGAGGCAAGTGGATGTAGGCTGCCGAAATCTGGGGTAGACTTTTATTGCATGTTTGTATTCAAATGAGTCCAGCGCACGGAGCCTGCATAACGTATTCAGAAAAGTGTCGTTTCTTTGACAAGATCAATGCCTCACAGTGTACACCAACGATCATTTCACGAATGCTTGTCACTGAAAAGAAAAGCTATCTGAGCTGACAAAGAGCTCACAATTTTCATGAGCATGGAATAACATTCGTTGTTTTGAAATGAATTTACAAAGCTTAATTGAGATAATAAAATCAGAATGTGGTGTATCAGGGACAGGGCTCACTAATACTCTGCGCTAATCATCACTTATGACCGGTAGTGTGCGTACACTATCAATACTTGGAGAATAATTAGTAATTCCAGGGCACTGGGCTGTCCGTAATTGAAGTCTTTCCTCTTTTGACCGCTATCAATGTGAATAATGAAGAAGAAATGACGTACACAAGACTGAGTGGTGCTAGATTTGATGCACCATGACACTGAGTCAAAGTCATCTCACAAATTAAACCAAATCGAGTTCTAGAATTGAACCTGAAGTCACTCGTACCTCGGCATGTAATAAGAAGCAATGTAGCGTATTTTATTGTTGGTGTTGATGACTAATTTATACGTAACTGGTATAAGTTACAGTACTACTTACGGGAACAAAACGTACCGGCAGTAACAGACTGTATATTTTCTAGCACTCTCTTGTGCAGCTCATGAATTAATCGTTATTTTTCACCTTCATAAATATTCTTCCTCTATCGCAAGTTATTGAAGAAATCCTGCTCTAAAAATAATAGTTTCAATAAATTCCCTCAAAGAAGTTCAGATTAAAGAAAATTATTGAGTGATAGTGAAAGTGAAAGAATTATTCGGTGAGGGGTACGAGCAACTACATGGCAGTAGTGACTTGCTTAAATAAATAATATATACAAATAATTGTTTCGTTAACAGTGTAGGATCTTGTAAGCCTTTATGAATTAAATTGGCTTATGCTCGGCAGTATATTACAGTTACAGTTTATTACAGTACTGCACGGAGTACAGTTTTCATGTTTTTTACGATTGAGATGTGTAGTTCCTAGATGGATGTCCAGATGTACATATTTGTGTATTTATGCATACAGAAATCTATATACTGGGTGTACGGTATATGACCTCCTCAACAGTAAATAATTAGCATCTCTAGCCACCGTAGTCGAGTGGTCGGCGGCCCGTGTTCTGTATCGGGTCTCTGCTTGTGCAGAAAGACTGCGGGTTCGAAACCCGGCAATGAATACGAGCTGTTTCTCGTTTCACGCCGTGAGCACTGTATCGGGTCTCTGCTTGTGCAGAAAGACTGCGGGTTCGAAACCCAGCCATGAATACGAGCTGTTTCTCGTTTCACGCTGTGAGCTCACACACATCCCAGGATCGTCGCATGGAGCTCACCATCACCCTTACTCTAAGAATGTTAACCTTAAGAATTTGAAAAACCGATGTACTAAATGTCTATGTACTGTGTACTTGATTGTAAATAAAGATTGTTTGCTTGTTTGTTTGTTTGTTTGTTCTAGTTGTTTTAGTTTATCAGAAGTAAATAATGTTATTTAATCCTCACTGAAGACGCTTTGCTTTCGTAAAAAACTTTCGTTTCTTGGATGGGAAAGGTCATTGCACGCAGTACAACATTCATGGATAATTTCTCAATTCATTTTTCCTCAAGAATTATTCCTCTAATTCAAAATTCAGGGAATTATTGCTATCAGACCTGAAACATTATCCAAGGAAGGTGATACATAGTAACATGGTCATAACACATTGAGGTTAAGAGGTGCCCATACAAAAGGAAAAGTCTTACAAACTAGATATCACAATCTAAGTAAACAGATTTTTATCCCCTATACAAAGGTGCCTTTGCTTTTTTGATTGATAAACTTTTTCGTACAAAATTTTTTTGTTAACCTTTTTGATTCACGGTTGTTTTGAGGTGCATAAACTGTAGTCGCTGAACGAATATGCGTCTGCCTAGATCCCCTCGAAAATTATTACATTTTCAGGATCTGCGTTAAAAAATGCACATACAGAATGCTGCCGTTCAAAGGCGCATCTTGCATTCCATAAAGGCTTTCAAAAAAATCAGAAAAGGAAGAGGTGCTCACCTCACGTGCAGCTCACGAGCAGAATGTATTAAATTATTTAGTGTTGGATGCAATAGCATGTTGAAATTCCACTTCACGATACATGTACATTTACAACAGAACTGAAAGTTAAAAACACGCATTACTTTTACGAAAGCATTTCTCTCGATCAAAGGTTCACAAATATATTAATTATTTGTATTTTATAAATGAAAATAAATTACAAAAGAATAAATAAATGAAATATTTTTACACTGCCAGATAAAAATTATTTATTTATTTTTGATTAGGCTAAAGTATTAATAATTCTTTAAATGTATCTAATTTAATGGAAATTCTAAGGGGGTCACAACATCATTCCTCTTGAATTTTCTTGAGAATTTTGCAAAATCAAAAGTTTCGAATCCTCGCTAATGAAGTGAACGTGAAGCCGACCTCAGCAGATCATGAAACTTAGTGTCACAGATCACAACAAATTATACTCACAAACTTCAGTAAAACTCGTGCCCAGTGTGGTCATGTTCTTGCCCACACTAAATAACGTAAAGAAATCAAAAAGCGAAATAGTCATGTAAAAATAAATAGTGTTTCTAGTTGGATCTAATTCTCTTTATCTTAGAAAAAAGAATTTTCAGATAAAAAAAGACGAATATAAGATGCAACTTCTCCAGTAACAGTGTTTACATGCAGTTTGTCACGTCTGTAGTAATTCATTCGTGATCTCGGAGGGGAATAAAACTCTTGAATAAGCGGAATCAGAAGGAAGCAAAAAAAGTTCAGAAAGCAACATATCGAGTAAAAATACTTATTGAAAAACATAAATGTTGTCGAAACAGAAAAAAACGGTCACAAAATATGAAGGGATACACTTCTCGATGACAAAATGAGCAGGAAAACCAGTTCCATGTCTCACAACGCAGGCAGGAAGGTGGCAGCCAGAGCCCACAAAATAAAGAAGCTCACGACTGTCTTAAGACAGAGAATGAAAACACAGAGAAGGCACGTTGCCTCTGCAGGCATATTTACGGCCTTTGGTGGACTTCATGAGAGGCTGAGCAAGCGACCCTCGTATATTTCTTCATTTGCTATTGGTCGGACACATGCTAAGACGGACAGCAGCTGCGCTCCAAGTTTGCCTGGGAAGTCAAGTAAAAATAGAGCTCGTCCGCAGAGACACGCTACGCCGTCATGAACATCATTGCTTGCAGAGTAGTACAAATGTCTGTTCTCAGTGAAAACAAGCAAACTATGAATATGGTTTTACCTGATGAACCTTCGCGTAAAAGACTGAACATTTGTCAAAGTAAGCTTCAAGACTTGCATGCACTGTGTTATCGCACGAACACAGACCTCCCCATACTGATGTTTGGAACACGAAGGGTTGCATCCTGGAAAAAATCAACAGGGAGAAGACCACAATCTATTGATCCAAAGAAAAACTAATGCATCGCTATTCCATCATATCACTTTGAAGTCAAAACACTACAATAACAATAATTAATTTGCAACTTTCGTTGGACAAACAAACATTGAATTTGAAAGAATTTTTCGAGATCTCAAAGAAAGACACTGGATGTCCACCATCACAATACTGCCAGGAGACTTCATTCTTTTTGGCTGGTCTGAAATATGATATTTTTGCAGGAAGACAGCAATCCCTCGTCTATTTGACGCAGTCCGCTGGAAAGAGGGGAGCTTGCCACCAACCAACCCCTCCCTCCTACCAGGCACGATTTTATTATTTAACAAATACCGCGAACAGTCGCTCTTTCAATGGCCTCGAGGGAGTTGCAGGATTTTTATTTCGTCTTCAATACGAACTTGACAACGAGCTTGGACAAGAATTCGTTGATGCTCGCAGTATTTATATTTCAAGTTTTGTGTAGTGGAAAAATACTGCCATCAATTTCAGTCCCGCAGAGTATCTTGTTCTTTTCTGGGTCTTGTAATGGTTATGAATATTAACACCTTCTCTACAACCAAGACAAATACATGGTGTTCTGTACTACGTGTCATTCATTTTTCACATCTGAAATAAAATTAACTGCATGAGCACTATTCACTCAACTTTTTAAAACATTTGTGCTGGAATTCGACAAAATATTAGTGACATCTGACGATGCGGTGTTGTGGTGCAGAATTACTCTCTTCAGAAACGTAGAAAAGAGGAACAAATAGCAGGACGTACTCATGGGTAAGAATTTATTTGATTAGCACAGTTTTCATTTCTGACTAAGAAACTTAGGTACGCTATTCACTGAGAGCAATACGAACCTCAGAACAATGGAGTACAACTTTAATGTTTGCTCTAGCATTGTGTCGTGCGTGCGGTACTGAACCATGTTCCAGTATGAGACGTACGAGATGTACAGATAGGTTCGAATTTTTACTCGTGCGATTAGATGGAAGGATAAATAATCACATAATACACAACTCTGAATTTTACGACAGTATTTTGCGTCAACTCATATTCCCGCACTTCACGTAGGTCGATCGAAATATAATCCGGATTCACAATTCGTGCAAGATGCTGAATGATGCTGCAGGTGTCAAGAACAAAACCTGTTGTGTAGAATCAGCCGAATATACTCAACCCATCACCCAATAAAGTGCTAATGTGTTCATCTCCCATACATGTAGTCTTTTTCGTCTTTTTATTGTGTTCGTCTCCCATATATGTAGCCATTTTCGTCTTTTTATTGTGTTAAAAAGACGAAACTTTTTATTGTGTTCGTTCCATTGTTTCTTTTTATCGTGTTCGTCTCATATATATGTAGCCTTTTTCGTCTCTTTATTGTGTTCGTCTCCCATTAATACAATCCATTTTCCTTCACATGCCCCAGTTCTCAGTGTTTAAATTTCCAGCAAACACAACACAGTCACGTCCTCAGTTTACAAGTCTTTGCAAAATTCTACTCAGATGACTTTCAGAGCTCAAAATTCAACACCGCAGGCCAACAAATATTGTGTGTGTTTGTCGCCCGGTCTATGTGTTTTCTCTAATTTATATGCAAAATCCCTTCCCAATAGGATTTCTTTTCGTTTCATTAAATCTGTTTCCAGTTTTGTTGTTCCATCAAGACACGAAATGAACATAACTTTTTTCTTCCCAGACAAAACACAAGTTCGTGTTTTTACCGTTTTAACTACATGGAGCAAGAATTTATAGGCACAAAACCTGCAACTTGAAATTTTACCCACAACGATTCATGGGCTGTGTAAACAATATTATTTCGAGTATTCTGGGGATGTGAAATTGTGTGTTTTTCAGTGTTGACCGTACTGTGTAGTGTGTTGTAACTGTACACTGATGACCGTACTGTGTAGTGTGTTGTAACTGTAC
>VCRD01001301.1:21233-42866 GCA_006783055.1 Trinorchestia longiramus
TACACACCTCCCATACACACACACTCTACACACCTCCCATACACACACACCCTACACACATCCCATACACACATCTCACACTCTACACACCTCCCATACACACACATCTCACACACTCCACACGCACTCGTGCCCAGTTTAAGAGTCTCACTTTCCTCGAGCTTGCTGAGCATTGCGAGTTCTGACTCGGTCGCTGCAGCCACCTCTGAATCAGCCTCTTCTTTTTGCTTGAGTGGTGTAGCCCTCAAGACACGCTACACCACTCAAGTCATTACTGGTGCGTGCGCCACACCACTCAAGTCACCACTGGTGCGTGCACCACACCACTCAAGTCACCACTGGTGCGTGCGCCACACCACTCAAGTCACCACTGGTGCGTGTGCCACACCACTCAAGTCACCACTGGTGCGTGCGCCACACCACTCAAGTCACCACTGGTGCGTGCGCCACACCACTCAAGTCACCACTGGTGCGTGATTGCTTGACTACCAGAGACTTCAAAATCAAGTTCTATAATTACCAAGAAAACATTTTAAATAACTTCAATATACTCTAATCACAAGGTGCGGCCACATCGCTGACATGTTTGCAACTTCGATAAAAGCTAAATATAAAGGACAAAAAATGTGCGCTGAAAGAATAACAAACGAAAAAACTAAATGGTATTATATGTACATTTCACAAATAAAAGTAAATATTTTCTTGTTGACTTTGTTTCACTTTTATTTATTAAACGTACAAATGAGTCGGATCATTTTACTGTAACTTGATCATCGTTATAACTTCATCATGGTTGTAACTTGATCATGGTTGTAAGGCTTCAAACATTGCATGGAGTTGTCATCAAGATCAAGCTAGGATGTTCCTCAATTACAATACACAAAAGAACTTCATTTGCTAGTTTTTATATGATTATTACAATTATTTGAGACTCAAAGAAGCTGAAGCTCGTATTCCAGTCCTGATACTTAAGTAGTACATTTGTGAGTGCATTGATTACAAGTATTTTTATATTTTTACTCGACACGCAGGAGGCAAAAAGGGAACACAAATGTACTGAAGAAAGGTCTTACTCCAACCAACTTCGATTCATAAACAGCGCCACCAAAACACAGACATCAAACACGAGTTCATTTACGAGCAATAAAATTGGTCACCAGTCTCTTTCAACCAGTAGTGACCGCAACCACATAATCCACACCATTAAAAAATCATGCCTTGTTCAATTGATGAAATTTCCTGAAGTAGATCTATTGTAAAGAATAAATGATTATTGTTTATTGCCCACTTATCGAGACTACTATGATCCTAACAACTGTTATCGTTAACTGCAAACGTCAATTCTGACAATGGAATCGTTTTATTAACCGCTAGAGGATTTGTATGATTTACACCCGTACGTGAATTAATGGAGCTTCTTTGCGTGTCTACATAGAATGAATCACTTCTGTATTCTTCAACCCATTCTTCAGATAAGTTACGTGGGTGGTAAAGTTTTCGTTGATGTTATTAGTATACTGTTTATGTATTTGACTTGAGATTAAATGTAAAGCAGTTTGAAACAACTGTAATCAAGCAATATTCTTCGCAATTACGGGTAGATCTATTTTAAAAACGAAAAAGTTTGTGAACTCGCTCTATACGAGTTCATCCCAAGGACTACTATAGTAGTCCTTGGTTCATCCCTATAGCTTCATCATCTAGATTTCCTGAAAAAATACATGTCTTGCAAACACAGCGGCGGAAAAAAGACTATCATCGAACAAGCGCAGGGAGTACGTAGTTCGCTACGGTGCAAAGCATAATTTCAGAAACATGGTACAGAAAAGTGGCACAAAGTTCACCCTCGACCAGGCAGGCGCACGGCCAACATAGGAAGCCACGATGCTGTCGTCGCAAACAATGCACGGATAAGACAGGTTACATACATGCTGAACTGTTGACTTGGAGGCGGTCCAATTGTTACGTGCCTAGCCTACCATGGCTTTTGCGCTGGAAACACACGAGAAAACCGCAATTTTTGCGCTGAAAACGTTCCAGAAAGTTGCGGCTTTAGTGCTAGAAACGCACCATGTACTGCAGCTTTAACGCTGAAAATGTTCCAGAAAATGACTTAAGAGCTGGAAACATGCCTCAAAATCGCAGCTTTAGGGATGAACCCACGTCAGAAAATCATGACTTTAGCGCTGGAAACGTTCCAGAAATGGCTTTTGCGCGAAAAACGTTCCAGAAAATGGCTTTTGCACTGGAAACGTTCCAGAAAATGGCTTTTGCACTGGAAACGTTCCAGAAAATTGTTTTTGCCCTGGAAACGTTCCAGAAAATTGCTTTTGCCCTGGAAACGTTCCAGAAAATTGCTTTTGACCTGGAAACGTTCCAGAAAATGGGTTTTGCGCTGGAAACGCGCCAGAAAATCCTGCTATCGAGCGGAAAGCTTCAGCTTCCTAGTGTGTGTGCATTACACGCTCGGTGCGCAGGACCGTAACTAAGCCAAATCAATGCCACATATTTCAAACATGTTATGGCTCGTGTTTTCTGGTCAGTTAAGGAATGGTAAAATTCACACTGGCAGTGAATAGTTCGGCTAGATTACGTGTTACTTCATAGGAACAAAATTAATCTGTGTTACCTGCATCGATTGCAGCTGCAAGATTCAGTAATCCAATAAAAAACAAAATATAAATGAACATTAAAAAGTTATTTCAATTGCTAACCAAGGTAAGGAGGTCTTGGCATTTATTTAAATAAATCTACGTCAACAGAAAAAGTTCATAAGTTACATTTTGTTACAGCACACTGTGCGTTTAAGGATAACTTTGCGTCCGATTGCCTCGAATTCGTTCAATCAAAATCCAGTTTGTAAGAAAGTAAGTCGCAAGCAACACAACTTCAAGGCCCTATTCAACTGCATGCAAGGACAAATACAAATACAAAAAAAATCCTTAAGAAGTAATCTAAATCACGGAAACTCAAGGAAGCACACAAGGCCAATGTAAAAACTTAAAATATCTAATGAAGAAAATTTAATTCAGGAATTGTTATGTTGATATGTAAACCTATAAAAGAGCTGAAATCACTTTTAAATATGTTGCACGTTTAATTTTCTTGAAGAATAACCCTTCTCTAACAGGTATTTTAATCTAATAATATATTTAACACATCGAGTATTGAGTTCCTTTTGTGTTTCGTTGACGGTGTTGTAGTCTAAATAGTTTAGTGAAATCACCTGGCGAATAGAAAAGCAATACACAGCGATATTTCAGAAAATGGGGAAAGTACTAGAAATAGGGTCAATGCTAAAAATGGGGAACGTGCTGAAAAGGTGGAAAATTTTTGAAAATTCTGAAATGAAAATGCCGAAAATGGGGCTTCTGCAAAACATGACGAAAATGCAGCAACCGGAGAAAAAGCTGAAAAGGAGAAAAGTGTTGAAAATTGGGAACATGTGGACATCTTTTTTGTTATTTCAAGCGAAATCTGAGGTCTGACTTGATCAGTCTCTTACAATTGCAGAACAATTTACGTTTGCCAACACAAACAGTTATTTCCTTCTTTGCTCAGCAGATGCATTAGAAACTAATCGCATGAGGCAAAATAAACAGAGGCCCTAATCAGATCAGAATACACCTGATTTTTAATGGAAATACTACAGTACTTCTACTGTCATAAAAACTGCTAGTCTTAATCCAACGAGTCAAGAAGCGATTTCCAAGTATATTTCAGAACATTCCATTAACCCAACATTGCATTTGCCTTCAGTGCTAGAACAGAAAACAGTAATTTTTCCTATACATTTTGATAACTTTCGTTAATCTCTTAACAAAACCAGCGCAACAAACCACGACGCACCGCAACCTCCGCGGTAATGTCAGAAAAGTAGACCAGTAAAGCAAAACAAGGAGTATAATATGACAATTGTAAACAACCTTTTCTTTCCTGTAACACCCACAGGGTTCACATGAACTTTGAACCAGTCAACCACAGTTGATGATCATAGTGATAAACATATCCACAAGATTATACAAAATCAACAAACCGGAATCTTGTTCGGGTACAAAATGCGGATAAGGCACACAGCAATGGAAGAACTATGAATTAGACCATTGTGTGAATGTTGCAGCCATGACGGTTGCGTGAATGTTGCAGCCATGACGGTTGTGTGAATGTTGCAGCCATGACGGTTGTGTGAATGTTGCAGGCATAACGGTTGTGTGAATGTTGCAGGCATAACGGTTGTGTGAATGTTGCAGGTATGACGGTCGACCATTAAATCGCAATACAACTTTGTTACGAAGTAATAGCGGTCTCGGATCACCAATTCTTGATCAGGTCTGTGTTTATCACTCACGAGGACAAAGGTTCATTGAATATATGAAAACGAAGCTTGCTTTTTCAAACTTTGACGGTGAAATTTCAGGAATAAATCCAGTAATGGTTGAATGCAACATGAAAAGGATGCACAGTTTCGTCATTTAAAGAACATACTAGACGCACGCTCATTTGAAAAGTACGTATCCTAAACGTTTCTTCAACATGAATTTCGGCTAAACACAACGCACACGTTGTGTGTAGCTAAACGCACACACACGCACAACATATATAAAAAACACACAGCATACACACATACACAAAGCCCTCCGAGTGTGACGATAACCGTAATCTTGATACGGGACCACGGATGCGGTTGCTCACAATACAACATTAACTGAAGCACCCAGGGTTATCTTCCTACACAGAGAGTAGCGGACTCATACTTGCCGCACATCCGACATAGGTTTCTCTCGAGACACCGATATTCAGCAGGTTGCTCGGGACGTGCGTTTTGGAAGCGTTTCACGTTTCCTAATCAGTAGCGTTAGTGGGTGTGTGGTGATCCTCATGCAAACCCGTCAAGTGGACCTTAGAAGTAATTTAAGTGGACCTAAGAGGAAATTTTACACGCATGTGCCATGCTTAAGAGGATGTCCTGTAACTGACGCTTTTAAGTAGGAACCTTTAACACCATAAGCCGTCCTCTCGTATGGCTTCATAAGTTAGTTCAGAGCACTTCTAATAAACAATCCACAGGGTAAACTTATTCGGCACCCTACTCAACTTGGTGTTTCAACAATTTGATAAAAACGTTCTTAGATTTGATCAGAGAGAACACGATGAAATTAACCTTTCACTGAACGGTGAGACGGATTTGACACATGCCTATTTTTTCCGTATAAAATCTATATTAAATAATTATTGAGGCGCGGTAGCTACTTGTGTTACATCAAGAACGTACTGATCATGTACCAAACGCGTATTACAGCACTGCTACAAACACAGCAGCCTTCGAATTTTTCGAATAATTGATGCAATGAAAAGCGAATAAATGGCTACAGAACTCCGCAATGCAGTTCTAGAACTCAACTTAAAACTCGCAAGCTAGACCTAACAGCAACATAGGGTTTTATCGCCGTAATCTGATGGTCAGTATAAGCGTGTTGAAAAACATGGGTACAACACGTGTTCTAAATCATTCAAATCTTTAAGCACACAGTGCAGACTTGAATAGAAGATTACGAAAACATCGTTTGGAAATTATGAAAGATCACAGTGACTTGAAAGAGAAAGAAACCCAACTCCGTTATTTTTATTATTATCATTTAATCGCAACGATACGTTTATTTCACGTACAGTTCAGTTTTACGGATAAAAATACATAAATGCAACCGCCAAATCACTTTTTACAATTCTTTGTTGTTAAATGAAACTAAATTATAAGTAAAAGGCCTCAGCAAGAAGTAGATTTTGATTATAGCAACAAGTGACTGTTGCCATAGTAATAAGTGACTGTTGACATAGTAACAAGTGACTGTTGACATAGTAACAAGTGACTGTTGCCATAATAAGTGACTGTTGCCATAATAAGTGACTGTTGCCATAATAACAAGTGACTGTTGCCATAATAACAAGTGACTGTTGCCATAATAACAAGTGACTGTTGCCATAATAACAAGTGACTGTTGCCATAATAACAAGTGACTGTTGCCATAATAACAAGTGACTGTTGACATAATAATAAGTGATATTTGCAGTAATCGGACAAAGTGGTTTCTAGTCCTCCAGAAAACGAGACAAAACAATTGGCAGACCAAACCATGTTCAGTGGTGAGCACAAGCAGACGAAGGAAGCACCAAACAAAGCGAGGGATCCGAGTATTTAGGCAGAGCCGCTTGAGTCAACATACGACTCATCTTGTATGTTCTTTGACTTACCTACGTACCTTCTTTGACTCCCCTACATTCCTTCTTTTACTTACCTACATTCCTTCTTTGACTTACCTACGTACCTTCTTTGACTTACCTACGTACCTTCTTTGACTTACCTACATTCCTTCTTTGACTTACCTACATTCCTTCTTTGACTTACCTACATTCCTTCTTTGACTTACCTACATAACTTCTTTGACTTACCTACATTACTTCTTTGACTCCCCTGCATTCCTTCTTTGACTCACCTACGTACCTTCTTTGACTCCCCTACATTCCTTCTTTGACTTACCTACGCACCTTCTTTGAGTCACCTACGCACCTTCTTTGAGTCACCTACGCACCTTCTTTGAGTCACCTACGCACCTTCCATGACATATCTGCGCGTATTCTTTAATCCAATTGACACAGCGTAGCAAACAAAAGGTAGGCAGATCATAACAGTTGTTACGAGACTTTTCTCCACAGGCACAAGCACTTCAGTCACAATAAACAACTTTCTCTCGATCAAGCGAACACAAGCGAGAAACTTTCTTTGTTTGCCCGCTGGTTGTGAGGAAACTCTCGGCTAAATTAACAGACAACATACGTTTCATTTCACTAGCAGCAGTTATGAAAAGTTCAACAAGCAACTACAGTGAGGGTTAATTGGCATAATCGTGTTCGGTTACTCGTGCAAAAATGTACATGTTTGGTCTTATATTTGTTCAGTATTTTGAGGTAAAAAGACAGTCAATAAACGAAAACAAGCTTTTTTAACATTGAATGCACGAGTCAGAAGGTTACTTGTTTAACAGTACAATAGAGAATCTGTATAGTCCGATCATGTATGGTATGGTACGATCTACTACACAGAACCTGTATAGTACAATCATGTGTAGTATGATGGTACTGTACAGAACCTGTATAGTACAATCATGAGTAGTAGGATGGTATTACAGAAATTGTATAGTATAATTATGTGTAGTATGATGGTATTACACAGACTCTGTATAGTAGAATGTGTAGTATGATTGTACTACACAGAATCTGTATAGTACACGTGTAGTATGATTGTACTACACAGAACCTGTATAGTACACGTGTAGTATGATTGTACTACACAGAACATGTAGAAGAGATTAAACAATCGCTGCGCCTTACGACCAGATATCATACAAAACACAATGAAATGACAGGTACGTTAAACAAATACTTACATATTTGCGCTTCACAACCACTACCAGAATCGCAGATCTCTCTAGTATGTAAATGGAGCATGTCATGTGATAATGAACTATTTCAAATACAGGAACGTAGACCACGACCAATTTCCAATGCAGCCCACACGAGTTCATGTTGTGAATTTTCCGAAAATCGACTCAAGACTACAATGGAAGACCATAAAAATCCTGGTGAAAGGGCATTATAACTATGATGATTGCACTCACATCTAATGCAAGACATCCAATAAGTCGAACAGAAGTCGCTAGTACGTGCAAATTTTGGGTGTACTGTTCAGTCAAGTGTCCTGTATTAGTGTTCTGTACACTATTAGATTAGAATAGAATAGAATAGAATAGAATGAGGCTATAGGAACGAACCTTCTGGCCCATTCTTGGGTCGGATAATTACTTCGATAATTATTCAGTTGTTTACCCAAGTTGTTGTTGGGTACCAACCCAATACCCAAGCCATGCCATAAAGCTTACTTTAGCTTCTTTCACACATTTCTGGTTGAGTTGCAGGGTGAAGTTGTATTGCACCATACAAATTATAACAAAATTTCCAGTGGGTATCAGACATGACTAGCAGACGGACGTCTGAAGAACATTACGCAATATACTAATGAAGCAATAAAATGATTATGCAATATGCTAATGACGAATTATATTGTACTAATGACGCAATAGATGCTCCTGTTGCATACCAGTACGTATGACGAAATTAGCATTACTTTCTAATATTTTTTTCTTCTTCTTCCGTAATATTTATTACGTAAGTCAAATTGACAATAACGTTGCACTTGATAGACATTAATTCCCAAGTAGAAACTCCTAAGAAATTTTAGGTGTGTCAAGAATATTAAAGTGAGTGATCAGTTTCCAGACACAGAGTTTAATTGTGTCCGCACGATCACACTATTAAAACTGAAGTCCACTAAACAACATCAACTTTCCTAAGTTTTATGTGGACTAAAATAGATTTAGATCGTTCACATTTTTATTATTGTAAAACCAAATGTTATATAGATAGATAAACAATTGATTTTATTTTGAATTTAAACCTGAGAAGTAAAGGTAATCGAACAATTGGGGGAACTTTTTTGATATCCTGAATAGTTAATCAAACATAACCCTAAAGAACGATCATGTGCACTGATTAGCGTGAAAAACTAGCACATAACGAAAAACTAAAATAATAGTGGCCATTAAAAACTCTTACATGAAGATAAGGCAGACGCTGTGAGGTGAAACAAAGAAGATAATTATGGCAGGATTCGGTCACAAGCTGCCGCTGAGCAGGGAAAGCATTGAAGCAAAAACTTGTCTTACATGCTCTCGGAAACAAGAAACGTATGAATAAGCGATGCCGGGAACAGATTAATGACTTAAACACTGACATAATAAGCAAAGGTTGATTGGGAGCCAGCTCAAGTCAAGCTCAATGATTTCTCCGTCATAATTAAGAAGATGAGCATTATAATGAAATTGGAAAAACATTCACCTCGCAATCAATGATTCCAGTACGTGGAGTTCATTTTGTACAAAGGTTCAGTTTGGTTCCCATTATTTCCATGATGCAGGGATACGATCATCAGAACGCAAGTATGTGTTCGAAGTCTTTTGTGACTTTTTAAGAGACTCCATGTTCAAATATTGGTGAACATACACAGACATTAAATTAAGTTATATATAAATAATATCACAGCAAATTTGGTACCTTAATCGATAACCCATAAAAACATTTGAGCTCATGCACACTGAAAATCAAACATTAGATGCCGAAAGAAGAACAGCGTAACTCATAAATTGTACGTCAGTGCTCACTGATGATCACATGATTGTCCACCACAGCAAAGTTTCGATAACAGCAACTGAAGCAGTCTATGTAAGAATAAAGGACAACGGAAACTGAAGCAGGCGAGGTAAGAATAAAGGACAACGGAAACTGAAGCAGGCTAGGTAAGAATAAAGGACAACGGAAACTGAAGCAGGCTAGGTAAGAATAAAGGACAACGGAAACTGAAGCAGTCTAGGTAAGAATAAAGGACAACGGAAACTGAAGCAGTCTAGGTAAGAATAAAGGACAACGGAAACTGAAGCAGGCGAGGTAAGAATAAAGGACAACGGAAACTGAAGCAGTCTAGGTAAGAATAAAGGACAACGGAAACTGAAGCAGGCGAGGTAAGAATAAAGGACAACGGAAACTGAAGCAGTCTATGTAAGAATAAAGGACAACGGAAACTGAAGCAGTCTAGGTAAGAATAAAAAGGACCATCCTCTTCCAAGTCTCGCAGATGGAGGCACTTACTCTGGTATGTGTGCGTGGGCACGCCAGCCTGAAGGTAGTACGTGACGTGTGTCCACAAAATGTCCATAACAGTCACCAACACCACACGAATTATACATAGATATATACACACACACACACACGAGTGTATATATATATATATATATATATATATATATATATATATATATATATATATATATATATATATATATCGAAATCATGAGAAAGACTTGAAGTTGAGTGTGAATTCTGTTGTTGGTGACCAATGATATCCCATGCTTCCAAGAGCAAAATAAATATTCCGTATTTTCCTCAAGAGGGAGCTACAGCATACGAGTATGTATGACAGATACCACAAACACAACTGCAAACAGATTATCACAATTCAAATTATTCTTTGGAAGAAAAGTTAAAAGTTGGTTCTCTTACCATTAAATTACAAGTTTGGCTCATACATGTTTGTGTCTGTGACAGTCAGCCGTGTGTGAAGCGCAACACGACGTATCGAAGCACCACTGGTTAATACCCACTAACCAAGTGCCTATGTCTGTCTTCTTAAGAGTACGGTCCCAAACAGTGGGCTCAGCCTTTATCTTGCCCTGTCTACTGAATACGAAAGCTTTTCTATGCCACTAACATTTTTCCATGCCACTAACATTTTTCCATGCTACTAACACTTACTATGTCACCAACAAAAAGTAGATAAGTGTTAGTTGCATCGGAATATCCTAACACTTTCTTGACTACTAAGGCTATTCAAGGCCACTAACACTAATACAGGACACTAGCACAATTTACACACACACGTCCATTCACCAACATTAACATGGGAAACAGAACTCCAAGATGTGATTAAGAACAAAGCCCGTGACACACCTGGTCAAAAGAGTACGCTCATGAGGGTCACGCTGAACTGAACGGAATTAACAGAGAACATAGAAACAAAATAAATTGCACGCCATCAAGAAAATACCTACACGTCATCTACCTATATCAGAAAAAGACGGAGAATAACGAAATCTATTACCTTAGTCTCAGGGCTAAGGAGCCGAATGAAGAATGCTACTGAAAAGTCGGAGTCGGCGTTAGACTCCAAAAATTCAGAAGTCAAATTTTTTAAAACTCAGAAGTCGGAGTCGAAGGATGGATTAAACTTTGAACTCCACAACGCTGCTTGACCTAATGCAGATTCACGTAGTGGGTGTACCTCAGCCAGATGCAGGTAGCTATGGACGTCTTTTAGGAATATTCAAAGGCTTCCATACGTACGATTAAACCTTAAAGAACATTCATTGAAAAAAACACAGTAATCCGAAAAGCTGAAAGACGACGATTTTTATTTCACTCCATTAGCTAGGATCCACAGAAGCTCCTTAGCCTTATCTCCCCATGAATATGGTAAGGGATCTAGATGGACATTTATAATTATTTACTCCAACCATGTCTTAAATGGGTGCACAGAAAGTCTATAGACTGCAGCACCAACATATTTACTCACATCTTACACCCTGGAACTCGAACTGTGGAATTTGAATCGTACATTAACGAAACCTACAGTTAATATCAGAAGTCTCTACGAACCCACAACTTTCTGAGACACGACCTGAGGTCGAATACGCGTAATAATGCTTCGTAAACAATCAAGTATAAAGTGTAATATCGTAAGAGTAACTTCTAACAACCCCCTGGGAACACAAGCACCCCCTGTAAATTTACGAGCCCAGTTAAGGAACCTTTGACTCGAGGGTATCGACAACAGCTAAAGTCTGTCATATGCATGTATGATCATCAGGTCGGTAAGACTTATTTCACAGTACTTGACTCTGTAAAACGTACTGTACTGGACGGTACGCTTGCAAGTGAGCCCAACAAGAACAATCCAGTGCGATTTTGAAAAAAGAGAAATGATCTCAATAAGAGAAAATTTATCAAGAAGATAAGAGTCTATTCAAACATAAATACTCAACCAAACAGTAGGACTACTACTCGAGACAACTTACTACTAGGCCTACTTCCCAAATGCAGGCAATACTAACGATATGACATTGAGCTCAAAAGAAAACTACAAGAGAAACAGGTGCTATATTATAGTATATGCAAATGAATAAACGTTCATTCATCCATTCCTTAAGATGCTAAGACAGAATAATCTCGTAACAACTGAATGGGTGAACCCCACAGAATGGACAGTAGGCAACCGCACTCCAGAACTTGTGATTCAAAGAGCCAATAAGAAGGCGGGCTAGCGCACCAATCAGGAGCCGGTCGAAAAACTGCGCCAAGGAAAACGGGTTTTCGCACCATACCTCACATTCTAGACCATGGTTCTAGGACTAGTAACTCGCTCAAAAAAAGAAGTTATGGTAGAGAAAGCTAATGAAGACGTTCAATGAAGCGTACTGAAATAAAACTTGAGATCAAGAGTTTAAAAGCCTCGAAAGCAGTTGAATTCTAAAATAATTGTTTGGAGAATAGGGAAGGTGGATTTTCTCCAATTGTTTAAGACATGTCACAGGCTTGAAACTCAATTAGAGTTCTGAATTAGAAACATGAAAAAATACATGCCAGTTGTGATACGATTTTCTTCAGGTATCAAAAGATAAAATTCAACTAAATGAACCCTCTACTATCGGCTCCTCTATAGGAAATTCACAGCATTAGACCTCTAAAAGTTTACTTAATATTGAAGCGTGTTATTATTAACACTAGAAACGACTCGCAAAGAACTTCAACTATACGCTCACAATCCACATTAAGGTTGACTAGAAGTTGCATTTTATTGATAAAATCCAAGTTAGTAGAAGAGAAGGAAGTACATTAGACTTCGGTAATTCATTCTTTTTGTTAAGTAACTCTAAAATTTGAAGAATTTAACAGATTCTTCTTATCTTGATCCAATCACTGATAAATTCACAAACTCGTTTGAAATTTTGTTTCCGTTAACAGCTTAACAATTTGTTGTATAAGTACCAGTTCATACGATGAAAATACGTTTTTGGAATGTAGAAGTAGCATCACATGCTTATCTATACATGTGAACTAAAAAGTCCTCCAACGGGAGATAAATAACGAATATCTGCATGTTTAAAAAGTTGTTGCGCTTTGAGTAATGTAAATCCATTTGGTATATTGAATTATACAGGGTGCGGCAACACAACTTCCTTTTTTCAAAGTGAAACTCATTAAAAAAAGGAAGTTATGATGCCGCACACCCTGTTTAGGTTACAAGTGGATCACTTGTAACTTATCCGTGGTAAGTTACCAGCCTGGGCAGTGTCACGTCGTAAACCAAAAACCTACAGCCGATTTTTTCAGGCATACAGTGGCTCGTTGTACTGCTGAAATTCTTCGTACAACACGTACGTCAGCGGCTAGCGAGAGACAGACGTAACTTATTCTTGCAGCTTGAGTAGCTCATTTTCTGAAGACTAAGTGCTGGGCTACAACATAAAAAATGTTCGGTATGTACGTGAGTATGTTCTGTACGCATGTATGTTTTGTATGTACGTGTGTAAATTTGGTGGACACGTGTGTATGTTCTGTATGTACAAATTTTCTACAAATAAATACATAGCCCACATGACAGTTCAAATAAAACTCTCTGGTAAAGTTCTAGAGCTGAATTATGAGAATTAAACAATTTTTCATTTTAAGTTAGAATTAATCTATGAATGGCGCGCATGATATAATAGTTGAAGAAACACACTAACTGAGTAAATATTTTACTTTTTATTACGAGTATCGTAATAAAGTTAACAAATATTTTACTGTTTATTACGCGTGCCATCATAGAGTTAAATATTTTACTGTTTATAATGAGTACCAACATAAAGCCATCAATTATTTTACTGTTTATTATGAGAACCATATTAACGACACCAAGTATTTAACTATTTATTATGAGTTCCATCATAAAGCCACCAAATATTTAACTGTTTACTATGAGTTCCATCATAAAGCCACCAAATATTTTACTGTTTATTATAAGTGCCGTCATAAAACCACCAAAAAGTAAAAGTCTTAATGATGAACGATTACCGTTCATAAAATGTCAAATAAAATACTTAAAACTACTAATCCAGTTCTTAAACGGCACTTATTAAAATCACTAAAACAGCTAAGGAAACAAACTTAACGGTCAAAAAATTTCTAGGAAAGAAACTCGTTAGGATATCACCACTAATGCACATCGTAAACGACTTTAATTGAAACATTTCAAGCATTTACAGACTTTAAATGTCAACAAAATCGACACGAGGAAGCGACAGAAGCCCGAGCAATGCATCAAGGCAAGAGAGTTCTGCTCCGAGTCCTGGTGCAACTCATTGAGTCTCTGCACTTCAAGTTTTGTCATTTCCAGTTGTTGTTGTGCCTCAGATATGAGTTTTGTCCTCATTTCCAGTCGTTGTTGTGCCTCAGATATGAGTTTTGTCCTCATTTCCAGTCGTTGTTGTGCCTCAGATATGAGTTTTGTCCTCATTTTCAGTCGTTGTTGTGCCTCAGATATGAGTTTTGTTCTCATTTCCAGTCGTTGTTGTGCCTCAGATATGAGTTTTGTCATTTCCAGTCATTGTTGTGGCTCAGATGAGTTTTGTTTTCATTTCCAGTAGTTTTTGTGCCTCACAAATGAGTTTTGTCCTCATTTCCAGTTATTGTTGTGCCCCACAAACATGTTCCTCACCACGCAGTTTTTGAAGGAGCTAAAGCATCTGATGATACACCTTCCTTAAGCGACCGAGGAGTGTACACAAAAGATGAGCAAAACTGAGAAGTAGAATAAATTAATTCCGCCGTGAGGACATTATTGTGCGAGGTTTGTGAAGCGATAAGCAAGGAAGAATTAGAAGGAAGGATTAGAAGGAAGAACAAAGTCTTCCTAGCCACGGCCATAAAATTCCATTTATTCCAGCAGCTTGTGTACCTGACTTTATGAAGACGAAGTGCTGGGCACACAACATAAAAAATACGCTGACGAGGACAGACAGACACTAATGTGCTGAAAGTATTTTTAAGAAGGGCCTCAGAGAGCAATTGAGGATGACTTCAGTCAGTGGCATTGCACAAAATTTCCAAGGATCCGAGTGCCTATAAAATGTTGTAGACCAAATAAAACTTCGATTTTATGGCCATTGTAACGACCGAGTCTCGCACCGGCACATGCAGGACAAAATTCTCTTCAGAAAATTTTCTTTCATTCTATATCTTGTAGAACTGAACGTTCACGGCAAGACAACTGGGCGTTCACGGCAAGACAACTGGGCGTTCACGGCAAGACAACTGGACATTCACGGCAAGACAACGCCCAGTTGTCAAAACACGTCAAAACAACTGGGCGTTCAGAGAAGAAAAACTGGGCGTTCACAGTAAGACAACTGCAAAACTGCAACTGGGCGTTACAATAGACATAAATAATGTATAACTTTCTACGCACTTACACGCAACAGAAAACAATGCAGTATCATAAGCACAAAAATATATTTTATAGGTTAATCTAATTTACCATTAATTCTCCCTGAACAACCACAAACAAACATTAACGACGTCACTCACAATTACAGCACATAACTTACGGAAATCCTCAATGAACTACAAGGGAAAATATTGATAAATCGAACGTGTATACAGCTCAAAAAAAGTAAGATAAGAACAAGAAAGGCATATCTAATCATAGAACAAGTGGCGGACTGTAATATGATCTCTTCAGTTCCGAGGAATCTTTATCTTTTTTATCTTAATATCCAGTATGCACTCACTAAGATTTTTTACTTATGCACGTAATATTTATTTCTTACACGTTGCTAAGTTCTGATGAATACTAAATCTTGAATACACAAAATACGCAAATTCCATGCAACATAATTGATATAGCAATGAAATTGTCTCTTCTCTGCAGTCAGAGAAGAGACAATTGTCTCTTCTCTTCCTCGTCATGACTCTCCTTATGACCCTCGTCATGATCCTCATCATGACCCTCATCATGACCCTCGTCATGACCCTCCTTATGACCCTCGTCATGACACTCATGACCCTCGTTATGACCCTCGTTATCACCGTCGTTCTAAACTGTCATGTCTAACGGCCATATTTCTAATGACTCACTTGTTTATCATTAGCTGCCAAGGCGCTTGCATTGCGCTCGAAATTGAAGACCCATCACCCACAACTACCAACAATTATCAGTAATCACAAACATCCGTCTGCAATCACCAACAATCCCACACAATTACCAACATTCACCAATAATCACCAACATTCATCATGAATAACCAAAATGCATCAAATAACGGCATGCGACTCATTTTTTATCAAGTTACGCATCGAGTGGAGTAAAAATTTAACCAAAAAAACATTACAATGCGTGCTTCAGAATTTTAGTGTCGTAATCTGCTCAATTTTTTAGCTCCGTAAAGTATCCAAACACTTTTGTTGTGTACGCAGTTTAACCACCGCGGTTGCGACGGTTAATTAAGGCGTCCGTTGCACGGTACATGGGTCAACCCAAAAAGAAAAGGATACATACAACTATGTAGCATAGATACACTCCACTGAGCTATGCCCTTATAAGCGAGCAGCCGTAAAGTTAAAAATTCGAACGTTCGAGTAAAACTCGTTAATTTCCCTAAGTCCAACTCTGACTCTTAGGCAGTAGTTTTTGCACGACTTCGACCATTTAGCAGTAATTTCTGCTCGATTCCGACTCTCCAGTAGGAACTTTCACCAGATTCCGACTCTTCAGCAGTAATTTCTGTTCAATTCCATGTCTTCAGCAGTAATTTCTGTTCGATTCCGACTCTTTAGCAGTCATTTTTGCTCAATTCCAAGTCTTCAACAGTAATTTCTGTTCGATTCCGACTCATCAGCAGTAATTTCTGCTCAATTCTTACTCTTGAGCAGGCATTTTCGCCCGACTACAGCTTCTCGACTCCGATTTCACCGCCCAGCTTAAGAGCGAGCGACTTTCGAAATTTACAATACAAAACAAATACAGAAATTGCGTTCTATGTTACTCCACAAATAAAAACACATTCTTCATTTAATTTCGCTTTTACTGAATCGACAGATGCGTCAGATTACGTGGCCGGAGGCAACGCTTCACATGAGATGACGCCTGTCGTAACAACACGTAACAGAGCCAAGGATTAGCGAATCATCAACCAGACCTCCTAGCTGCGGTCAGACAATGATAACCGTAATTTATTGTTCAGAACAGTCACTCAGAAACAGTAGTGAGTTTATTAAAGCCAAGTAGTCGTCAAATGCTTTCACAGCTTAACTGCAGCAGTGAGCAGACTGCAGGGCTTCCCGTCTTTCCTTGCAGCCCGTGGGACTCGGAATTTGTTTGTTTTTATTTAGTATTCTGTGTAAATGTTGTATTATATTAAAGAGCACTGTCCAATTTTAAAACGTGTGGCCGTTTGACTCGTCATGGCCGTTGTTGTGGTTCTCACTCTGAAGAGTTTGCCGCCACTGCTTTACTTATGACATCTATTTCGGCTCGATAGTATTAGGCTCGATATTATCCACACTCGACGATACTAGGCTCGATATTATCCACACTCGACGATATTAGGCTCGATATTATCCACACTCGACGATATTAGGCTCGATATTATCCACACTCGACGATATTAGGCTCGATATTATCCACACTCGACGATATTAGGCTCGATATTATCCACACTCGACGATATTAGGCTCGATATTATCCACTCTCGACGATATTAGGCTCGATATTATCTACTCTCGACAATATTAGACTCGATATTATCTACTCTCGACAATATTAGGCTCAATATTATCTACTCTCGACAATATTAGACTCGATATTATCTACTCTCGACAATATTAGGCTCAATATTATCTACTCTCGACAATATTAGACTCGATACTATTTAATCTAGACAATATCATCTCGTCTCGATAATTTTAGTCTCGACAGACATTTCGGCTCCAGCGGACAAAAAGGACAAACAACAGTAGCGGTTACTTCCCACAGTTTATTGGAACGTCAGAGCAAAAGAGGCTTCTGTTGGTTATGAGAGCATTATTTAGCAAATAAATTATTTAGAAAAATTTCGAGTGGCAAATGGTGACACTTACGGAAATTATTACAAAAAGTTAAAACTTATAACATTAATTGTACAGTACAACACATCAAGGCTGATCTAAAAAGTTTCATGAAAGTGAAGGTAACTAACTCAGACAAAATGCAAATGATCATACAAATATACAAGAAATAACCTGCTTTTGAATGACAACCATCTAAGTAATGCTGTGATCTAAATAGTAACGCGAACACTTCGCAGTTGACCACGAAGAAAAAGACAAGGCAAGCACTCAACCCACACACACTCCTACATGGTACACTAGAGTGGCTATACACTAGAGTGGCTATACACTAGAGTGGCTATACACTAGAGTGGCTAGAAGCAGCACTGAGAACCACTAGGCACACACGATCCCCTCCCTTCTCTAATTCAAAACAGACACCAAACTTGGAATAGGTTTTCACGCGTTTAGGTCACCAAAAATTAGGAAAGACGCCACCCTTTTCTAAAGTTCGACGACTTGACAGGCGCACGTACAGAACTGAACCACATGGACGAGTATGTCCATGAAGCTGGTTAAGAATTCATACGCTGGTTCATGTATTATTAATTGCTACCTTTACGGAGAGTACAAATTCTTAAAGTAAATAAAATTATAAACTAATTGAGCCTTAAAAATTTAGAATTTTGAAATACACTACTAACACCAGTACAATTTCCTTCACTCCCCTGTAAACCAAATAGTTTCACCATACGACACTAATGACTAGGTACATATTCTTCCTCAGCCTAGGTAAACGTCTAGGTATTCTTCTTCAGGCAGCAGGTAGGCGGCAGCTAAAGAAGAGAATTTAATGCACTGCACAAGCACAGTCTTGAGGAAACAATTTTAAGACACCACAACAGGAAAAATATCAGGAATTTCAGAAACAAAAGCATGTCATCGCTTCTTGTCTTGTCTTCAATACGAGTACGAAATGATGCAAGCACGTCCACGCGAGGGTCCACGATTAGAATATCAAATTTTTAGAAGTGCTACTAAATTTATCGACGTATATGAGCCCAATAAGAGAATGCAAGCTTGAATAGCTTTGATACGCTATCCTTAAATTATAAATTAAATTACAAGGTATATTCCACAAAAAAAGAAGGGTATTGAAAAGTACTACTAGGCGCGCATAGGTCAAGATAGTACAGATACAACCCTTGAGTTATATATACTCTTCAGAATCATGGTTGCCAAGAGCACAAATTGAGATTCTCCAGCAGTAGGCATCATGTCCCTTACTTAAAATCACTCATAACTATTACCAAGATTCTAAAGGTTCTGAAGCACTAGAAATCTTGTTCCTTGCTTAAAAGGATTCTGAATTTCTAATAAGAATCGGTAATTTTCCAGTGTCAAGCAGGCTAAAATTGCACCAACCAACCATAACTTGGTGGAACACAGTCACTGGCAGTACAGAAAAGAATAAGTCACCTCTATAATACCCACAGAAACATGATCACCAGATTATTTTTGAGACCAACAGCATAAAGCGTACATTTCGAACGTTATCCAAAACTACGAGTAGTATAACTCAAAGCACAGGTCTGGCAAACGCAAAAGCAACCGAACTATGACGGAAGTAAACCTGATTACAACCTGAAGGTAAATCTATCTACAACACACAATCAACCTTATCTATGTAGAGCATTACTAGTACTAGACGCGGAAAGTAGAGCGGCAGCGTAATCAAGGAACAACCGCATGGCTAGAGATGACCGCTAAGCCACGCCCCTTCAAGACCAATGACCTTGCGCAAAACGACCGCTGACTGCGTCCATATGCCCTGTATGGTGATGCCCACACCCGTCCTGCTTGCATGCTTGAGCAGCCATCTGCCGTCCTTTCAGTACTTACTACCATGAACAGAAAATTTGTTGAACGTAAAATTCAATGTAAAATTACGCAGATGTTGAAGAAATAATGTACCTCTGGTAATATCAAGAAAAGTGTCCTAGATCGAAGGCTGCTTCGCAGTTGTGCTGCCCTTTAGAAGCGATGATGAATCTAGATGGGTCTCGAGAGTGTCCAATATGAAGAGAAACATTACACGCACAAATATTAACAGTTCAAACCGAATAATTTATCACAGTAAGCAGTTTAACTGTACATAAGACAAATCTTCGCACCACAAGGATGTTATCTTCCACACACTTTTCTTCCAACATGAAATAACTTACTATGCAGTCCATAACTGAAAATGTAGAGCTTCTAACGCCGCCATAATAAAAGCTCCTTGATATTGACGGCGGTCTAAATTTGAGAAAAACACACGAGCGAATTTTCTCTCTTCACAAGCAGTTCATCGTACAGTCATCAGCGTTGGAGCAGCTCCACACCTCAGAATCCTTGACAGCTTCTGGTTGATGTGAAGTATGAACTGCTCCACCTGTGCCAACATGGCTGCTGAATCCAGCATCTAGCACTGCATCTGTTCAACATGGATGAATCCCAGCACTGGGAACGTTGACGTCTGAATATACACATGTAGACACGAGTAAATATTCTTGTACCCCAACTTTCGCACTTGAGACTTGAGCAGTTCGCTGTTTTAATATGTGCTACAAATTTGTGATGTAAATAATAAGTTGTTCCTCTAAAATGTCAATATTATGCTAAAGATTTAGGGCCTGAAACATTTTAGCTTCGCAACATAATTTAATATTTATAGTTATTAACCATCGTTCCAGTTCATTTGAAATGGTTTTGACAGTAGAACTTCAGTAAAGATTTAGTTCGAGTGCCACCAAAAGGGTACAAAAAATTAGTGTTGCAGTTGGTACAGCCCGCCAGGGATGACAAAAAGAGAAAAATAAGCACCATTGGTGAAAAGAAAGCCTTGTTAATTTCTTTAAAAAATGTGTACACACCAGAGCATAATCCAAGTTAGTTGTTTGCCTCCTTCGTTTCACGTCGTGAAAATGAATAAGAAAAGAAAGGGTGGCAATAAACATAACTCTTGTCTTTCTACTGAACCTGAGAATGGATGAGCGGATATTTTTGAGATAAGTTTGTGAGGAAAAGACTCCCTAATAACATGCACAGTCACGATGTTCAGGTGCCGAATCGGACGCCCTTTGGAGACTTATTCGAAGAAGTCACGACTTCAAGCCTCCAAGTTCACTGTCGTGTGTACCAGATCACTCCGAGATCACGGAGTAAGAAGAGAATTGATAATTTCTGTGGTCGCACTCCTGCTCTAAACCTCCGCAAGTGATGTTAGACATGAAGCATTGAATTTGGAGGGCTAATCTTGAATGAGAAATATATTCACGCAACACAAGATGGAAGTTTTAGCTCTCTATTGCCTTTCAAACTCTCAAATGAATTCGCGCGCTAAAAAATAAGAACAAACCTGTAAAGTCTTGTGTAAAATAAGTTTTTCAACGAAACGAAATATGTACATAAATAAGTGAAGAGATTAGAGTCTAAGTTTAGTCTCATGTAAATAAGTGAAGAGACTAAACTCAAAGTTTAGTCTCATGTAAATATTTTTCAGAAGCTTCAACGACAAAAAGTGGAACGTACAAGTCCAGCGCATGTGTACGTGACCGCGTATGTGTGAGTGCATATGTACGCGCACGTGAGTGTATGTGTGTGTGTGCATGCGAGTATGAGTTATTGTGCGCGTGTGAGCGTCGAACTACACACACACAGGCCAGGTGTGAGCTCAGAAGCACACATAAATACACACATACACACACACACACGACATACACAAGGCACACAGACACACGCAAATTGGCCAGGTGTGAGCTGAAAAACACATACACACACGACACACACACACACACACACACA
>VCRD01001301.1:43969-57279 GCA_006783055.1 Trinorchestia longiramus
ACAACACAAGACACACAACACAAGACACACACAACACAAGACACAAGACACACAACACAAGACACACACAACACAAGACACACACACAACACAAGACACACACAACACAAGACACAAGACACACAACACAAGACACACTAGGACCAGGTGTGAACTAAGTAGCATCAAGTTACACAGGTGGTGGAGGTATCACTGCCTGCCACAGAGACCAACTCGGTTTGGGAATGGTGGAGCCGCTGTCACTTGTGCAAATCCTTCCGAGAAATTTTCTCACCGTCTCACTTCATTAACGAGAATGACTGTGTGACGCAGTCATCAATGAACATAAAAGTAGCACGATAGGAAAATTCAAGTTCCATTTGAAGTCGTGATTTTTGTCCAAAAGCCACATTGGTTCCATTCGACAATTAAATTAACTTTGCACTACCGAACACTTTAAATTGACTTTATCAAGGACTCTACATTTTTGAGGGTCAGCATCAATGTTATGATCATTAACGCTCATTTTCTACACTATTTTTAAGGCAAACCCTCACTTTGATTCTTGCAAGTAAGAACTACACTATTTACTTAGTAAGAACTCACTAAGGAATAAGTAAAGGACCAGGTAATCGAACACGAAATAGGACACACAAAGGAACAAGTAAGGGAACAAATTGCAGAACAAGTAAACTTGTACCGGATTAGAGTACTGAGAGAACAGGTCACGACGCAAAACTAGCTTCATGAGATCTGGTGAGTGCTCAATTCGATGTTGTTTCGGCAGATATATGTACTCGATACAGCACACTAACGTGGACTTCCAGTTTCAGCAATCGGCGAATTACACACCGTAGAAACAAACCTCCTATGTAGCAAGAGCAATAATTAAGAAAACACTTGTTTGCAGTACTACAAAGGAAATTGATATGATTTAAAATACGATAGTATGCAGTTTAGAGGGAAAGTAGCACAGACTAGCTCTAGGACACCAGCAATGATTAGAATTAACAAGCCACGGGTCCTTCAGTGCGTGAAGGCCCAGCAATTTCACAAGATATTGATTTAATTTGGTCCCGATAGAAAATATACTAATGTTCTAGTAGAGAATAATTATAAGGCCACCATTGCAAGGGTTTATTATAGGTTTTCAGCTTGGAAGCATCGCTACAGTAACTGCTATCACGCGACATATGGGTCGAATACTCGCAAGTGTGTGTATGAAACACTTGATAGTACGGTGGAGAAATGAATAAGAACGCTTCAGAAAAGTGGTGCAAGAATATATGCTTTAGTACTGCCAAACTTTCATAATACAAAAGGGGTTCTTTTCGCATCGTTCGCCGAAGAAGTCATGGGAAGTAATAGCCCTATATTGTGTCTTACTTCCAATCGCCAATTCTTTTTAGCTTTCATTTTCATTAGAAAAAATTACAACATTTTCCCGCTGATTTCCTTAATCCACAAAACTTCTACCAAAAAAACATTGCGTAAATTTTTTCACACTCATTTTCCCTAACTTAATGAATAGGGAAGTTCCTTTAAGACACTTATTAGAAGACTGTGTACGGCATGGGACTTCGGTATTGAATACGGCATGGGACTTCGGTATTGAACCAAGAATGGGCCAAACGGCTCGTTCCTATTGCCTTATTCTATTCTAAGACGAGTTCATCGTAAAATTCGCTGCCAAATGAGTTAAGAATCACGGTTGTTCGTTAAACAACGCTTTTTCACAGGATATACACAAACTTGTTAACTGAACGTCCTAAATACGGAAAAGTAATTCAAGTTCATTCTAGCATCCACATGCACAGGCAACCGTACAAATATGGCGTTGCGTGCCACAAGGGCGAAGATGTCAAAACAAATTTTGAGTAATCGCCAATGTTTGCAAAATGAAAATTCCCATAAGAATTAATTATGTACATATCAAAGTGTTCTTGGTCGCATTTCATAGGTTAACTACTAAAATCAAGCTTGGCTGTGAGATTTTTGTACCCTAGAAAATGATTTTTTAACTGATGGCGTTTTCGCCCTTGTGGCATGAAGCAACTCAAATATGAATTTGTCTTAACATGTATGACTACTTTTATTGAGCGGATACGGACATGTCAACCAAACATTGTAAAAAATTCGTTTTTATCAACATTGTGAGCTCGACTTCGATGAGCTCTTCAGAAATTCAGCAAAAAATAAGCAGATCACAGGCATTTGGAAACTTGGCTTCACATTACTTCTCGGTTTGTTCAGTAAAATTGAGAAATCATCTCAGTTTTTAGTAAGCAACTTGGATAATTTTGAATAAAACACTAGAAAATGTTTCATTAAATAGAACACGGGCAGCTGTGCAGGTGGTAAAGCAATAGTTCAAAACAGATTATCACTAATCGCGAAAAATATGCTACAAACCATTTCGAACAGAACATAGTAACAGGATCGAGCACAGTGCTGTATTTTTGGGTTACTACCAAAGTCTCAAGCTCATTTTGTGAATGACGAACTGTAGTTGTAACACAATGGACGACTGAGTCATAACAAGCTACAAGCAGAGGAGCAAAAACAAGTAATTATCGTATTAAGAATTACCATCTGCGTTCTCTCCCGAATTCCACATCAATATCGTGCAGTGTTATGTTCAAGGAAAAACGTAGAGTGAGTCTGATAAACAAGCGGAGGTACAATCTCCAACGAGCCTTACAATGATTCATGCACTTTATCATGCCTTACGTCTTTCCTTTGATAAGGGCCACATGGTAAGAGTGGTTGGTTACTGCGGTGATTTTTTACACGTATGTACTTACAATATACACTCATCTATTTATTTTCAGGCAGAGGTTTTTCCAATATACTCCTAATGGTTTTCTTGAAAAGGAAAACAGCAATTTCGTCCAAGTTCGAACAGAGAAATCTAGATTAAGCACTATTACAAGAAACATGACTTAAGTATAATCAAGAATAGCTAAAGAAACATGACTTGAGTATAATTAAGAATAGATATTGACTTGAATCACAGCTATATAGTAACAAGTTAGGACAACAGTATTCTCAATACGAGTACATGCAGCTAGCTGTCTCTGTTACATTATAAGGCACGGAGACTCTTTTCACTTCGTACCACCTTGCATCATGGAACTCTGATCCTGAGTCATAAAGCATCATTGGTGTAGAGATTCTGATAGCTACACGTGATGTCAACACTCTGATTCAGCACACATGCAGCGACTTCACTATCAGCTTCCAAAATGTTAAATAAGTCTACAACATTTTTCCATGACGTTGCACAAGCATGAGTCATTAGTAACATTTCGCATTTTACCCGCTAGCGATGACGTTTAAAGACGATATTTATAGTTATGTTAAATACTGATGAAAGCAATAACACAATAAATAATCGCATTACCGCAAGGCATTAAGGAACAAAATAAAAGGCGACGGCAAATAAAGGTTCTAGTGACAATTAATGCTACGCTTTCAAAAGGATTTAACGTACCATTAAATGCAGTAATCGGTTGTCTTATCAACATTCGTCTTCCAGTTCTAGAGTTATCGAACATTTCTGACGTTCCAATGCCACTAGAGCGTCAGGATGTACTGAGACACGGGCAAACACCGTCAAAAGCAGTAATACGCAATCACGTAATCAATTTGATGTATTCAAAAATTTTAAAGTATGCCAACACAGAAATATTGAAACAGTACCGTGTATCCTGCACAAAGTTATTTAATGTGCAAACTCAAGTATTCAACAACGTATTTTAAAAACACGTTGAAATCGCATTGGCAACCGTCAATGAATAAAAAATTTAAGCCACTCACACCAGAACTTGAAAATTATCAAAAAATATAAAAATCGTACTCCCATCCCATCCAAGTGTTATTGATGAGCAAGATCAGTTGGGATTGAGATGACTCAGTAAATATGAGACAGAACATGCGTGAGTCATAGGACACACAGCACAAGCATTGCTAGCTTTCTAACAAGTGTGTGCATTGCTATAGGTGCCAAGGCTGCATAAAACTAGACAGCAATTCTATTCAGAAACTCGAATACATAAGTAGGTACATGACACGTTCATGATTCAACTTGAATGTACCATACATCCTTTGGTTGAGAAAATAGCGATATATACAGTGGCTACTACACAAGTAACTATTGGAAATTACTCTTACGTTCTCTAATTTGTTTGGATTTACATGTTATCGCTATCGAATTCGAACGCAGTCAATTATTTCACGAGAAGTTGAAACATACACACTGTGTACGAAGCAACAGCGGCAAAATAAGTGATAAAGCACTACGAGATCCTATGAATATTAATCTCTTAGTCCAAAATATTTCTTTCGTTGAACAATTACTCCGCTGATCATGTCCCCAGATTAACCTATCAATTTCAGACTGGAGTAAAATGTGTCATGTTCATTTAAAGTGTATGGGTGTACTGAGGTGACAACTGCACTTGGAAAATTCTTACATCTAGTCCCTGACGCACGAAAACATGAAGGAAAAATTGTCTGCCCCACATGGAACATACGATAAACACTTGGTACGCAGCACGTTTCAGTTCTACATCATGGGCTTCGAGAAAATACATGAAAGTTAAAGTTAAAATCTTATACATATATACAACAAAGACGTGCAGTACATTTACAACGTCCACATTCAGGGTTTTTGAGTGCATAAATAAATATTGAGCTGGGCATCTTAAAATACACAAACAGTAAGATACAAAATAGTTTTCATACTGTTTCACAGAGAAATAACGCGAGATCGTCTGAGGAATCTGTGCATACTCAACCCAACCGGCAAAATTCGCAACTATAGTTCCTCTCATACTGTGAAACAAATTTTCAAAGCTCAATAACTCAAAACTTAGAAGCCATTACTTTACCTTATTGACGCGTTTCGAGATGTCAACTCCGTCGTTTTCGATGTAGTCGGGAGTGCTATCTTTCTTGCCAACAAAATTGAAGACAAGGCTGTTGGTCTGTTCCTGGTGCCATCTATCTTTTGAAGGTTTGGGACGGTTGACGGTATTGACAGCCTCCACTACTTCGGTGATCTCATCTCCAGTCGAAGAAAAAGTCGTAATTTTCGTGGTCCGAACAGGGGACTGTTCGTAAGGCTGTTTGGTTGCCGTTTCACTCATAGGCTTAGGAGGACTGGCTGCTGAAGTTGGAGACACTTTAGGAGCCGAAGCTTTGAGTGACACGAAATGGTTCGTGTTGAGAGGAGGGGATGACGATCGGATGTTAGTAGAACTTTGAACATCATCTGTCCGACGGACATGCTGGTTTTTACTAACAGGCGAGGTCGCTTCGGGTGGCAGCCGCGTAGGCGGTTGTGGAGCCTCTTGAGGCTGAGTTGCAGCCTTGCTTTTTATCACAGACGAAGGACTTTTGGTGAATGGCTGTTGCTTGAGCAAGGCTTCACTACTCTCTTGTTCAGACGACCTAGCATCGCTAGCAGGAGCAGCTGGAGCCTTCTGCTTGACTGTAGTGGCAGCAGAGGATGATGACCCACTAACTGCACTTGCGTGTTGAGGACTCAAAAGCGGATCAAGTATAGGAGACGACACTCCGTTCATGAACCTAGCGATCGGTGTGGACGAGTTAGGTGTAGATGTTTGCGTTGAATTGGGGGTGGACGTCAGGGAAGGTACAAGTTTACGAGTAGGACTAAGCGGAGCCGCAACCTTTGCAGGGGACGAATTAATAGGACTGACATAGGACTGTCTAGTCATCGGAGGAGTCGCAACGGGCACGCCAATATTTGTTCGTTGCGGTAGCGCTGGAGGCGTACTGGGTGAAGGCACAGAGTTAGGTTTTGGGGTCGATGCTTCTACTAATACCACAGGCTTGGGATTCAGGAAGTCAACAGGCTTAGGAAGTTCTTCCCTACGAGACTTTTGAGCATTTTTTCGATTTTCAAGCAACACACGCGTACTCTCGATACTTTTTTCGGATCGTGGAGATGAAGCTACAGAAGGTTTAAAAGACTTTGAACTTCTATCATCATGAGATGCTGCTTGCTTTGCAAGCAACGGCGAAGCAAAAGACGCAAAGGAGCCGTTGGAATCAGTTTCATTTGTGACTCCATTAACTACAGGACTGCCCAAGGGTGTTGATCTAACAGCAGTCTTCTGGATCGGCGCCACCTGCTTGAGAGAACCTTTTGCTTCGAGAATTGAGTCAGGCCTCCGAGGAGTAAGGCCCGCAGGCTTTGCCTTGGGCACAGGCTTGTATCCTGTGGGAGTGAGAAGCTTCCCAGATGCCAAAGGCATTGGCTTGCTGTGAGCCACTTTACTTTGGCTATTGTTGGACTCGAAAACAGACTTGATAGTCTGTAGCTTGATCGGAAGCTTCAATTCCTCACTCTTACAAGGATCTGCTTTCGCTTCAGCGGGCTTCGAGTTAGATTCTATAATTATAATGTCTTCACGAGAATACGATGATAGAGAGTCACCAGCTGACTTGCTTTTAGGAATGGACGACCCAACCACAGGGGCCGACTGCACAGGAATTTCTCGACGGGAAGCACTCAAGCAATCTACAGACCGAGCTCTCTTCATTGCTTCTCTCTTAGCAGATATGTTGTATGTTCTACCTCTAGGTGCCGCTGCCAATCCCGTGTCATTGTCCTCAGCATCCAAAAGATCCTCAAGGGAACTGAACTTTCGAAGGGCTGGACGACTTTTGTTCTCTCTCATTGCTAGACTCATATACCGATTCTTCAGTTTAGATACGATACCGGGCCCATATTGCAAATCTTCTTCTCCATTGCTCAGAGCCCCGTTGTCATCACCACAGTCACCGTATCTACCATCGTGAAACACTTTGTGGTGCATTTTCCCACCACCTTTTATATAAGAACCGCTATTCATATACCCATCAACACTTTCAGGAGATTTTGAGCTTGCGGAAGACGTGCGCACTCCTCCTCTGACACTGTCACTCTCTAAACTGGCTGCGGGCTGCGTTGAATAGTGAAGGATTCCGTGTTCGCTCAGTGAACGGACCGTCAATTGCCTATTCGGGCCCTTTACAGAACCATAGTAAGGTCCTCCGTAAGTTTCCACCAGCTGTTGTGAGGCGGCTTCGTCATGACGACCCATTGTGACGTGCTGAGCATCACTTGTGCTCGGTGTACCGCGCTGGTTAGACGTGGAATCACCGGCAGCAGCTCCACCTGCAGCCCGGGCATTGGCCCGTTTCCGCAAAATGAGTTCCTTCTTCCATGGAGGATACTTGTCCAGCATAAAATCGCTATTACTAACAACACTATTCATCTTGTGTAAAACTACAAATTTATTCTATATATCCGCAATATTCTCTAGAAAAGCAAAGTAGAATATCAGTCCAACCACACTGCAGGTTTCAAGCTAATATGAAAATCACTATTCCCGTATCAGGAACGTAGCAACCTCCTGCAAGAAAACGAAAGAAAAGTAAACATTTCGAAGTAAAGAACAAACTTTGAACACCATTCACATAGTAGTCGATCTGACATGAACTTTTTCGAGAGAACAGCGGCACTTGTTAGCTAAGGCACCGCCCTATCGCAACTGTTCGTTGTGAATTAGACATACCTGGTAAACCTGTGATTGTTTCAGCGTGTCTCTAATCCCATGAACACAACACGCACCCTGATATGATCAGATAAATACAGATAAGAGGTACTTATTTAGAGCTACCTTCTGATAGCGATCTACGGGTTTATCTAGCTCCGTATTTTAAGTCAGTCAAACTGCACTATAAAATGGAGGCAGGGTTTGAGACACTTCGTGCGGCCCAGCACATATTTGACATACTTTCTACGGTGGCACGGAATTCCGCAAATTTTCGGAACGACATGTCAAGTTTTTACTCGTAAACACGTTCTTTATCCATGACAGCTTGCAAGCATTGGCAGGAACAGGAAGTTACGAATTTATTTTGATGCGAACTTTGAAGTATAGAAGTAAAGTATAAAAGTATAAAAAAGTTTTTGACAAGAAACTCAATGTCATCGATTTTTTGTTCCTGTTGGAGATAATGAGCATGAGAGTAGGCCACGACAAAGAAATCATTCAGCCAAAAAATGATGTAAAATGAATATTAACTTAAAATAAACATTTACAAAATTACTAAACGTTTAAATAGATTTTAAAACAAAGGTTGAACAAAGGTTAAGAAAGTTTCGTTATGAGAAGAGCAATAGTTTTGCAAAGAGAACTAAAATCATTCACTTTCTTGACATGCAAACTTCAATTTGAAAATGGAAGAGGGGAAAACTATTCTACTGGATTTGAATGACACAAAATTAAAAAAAAACGAGCACTTCATCTGGGGCATTGATTCAAAAATATGATTTAGATATATAGTAAGATATCATGGAGCATGAGATTATTAAAATCTCTTGGATTTTCTCGCAATGAAGCTTATGTTAGAACCGAGTTGCTACCTTTACTCAAGAAACACAAAAGATTTCAAGAATAAGTTGAAGAATTGAACATATCATTTCAGGAGTACAAAAACATTTTTACTGGGAACGTTTTTTTCTTGTTCTACACTTTTTATGAAATTCAAATAATCCAAAACTTTGAACTTTTTTCCTATCAATCTCAAACATCCTATGCTGGTGCTACATGCGCCTTTTATTCACTGGTGGTTCATTGAACCGAAATAAAAACCTAGAAACTCTTGTATGTAATTTAGACACCAAACAGGATACTCCAAAATTGGACGCTAACTTTTAGGTGTGTTGCTGCACCAGACCATATCGATCTACTGGACGAATGCGCGTTCAGAGAGCCAGTCTCTCTCCCTACTCTTGCGACTGGTCTGTTCAACGGGCTTGCTGCCTGGAGGGAGGTAACGGTAACGTACAAACGTACATACGCAGGTGTACACACGCGTGTGTGTACTGCTGCTCTCTTTTTATGTCTTTAAACCTTCCCCATACCCCCTGCTCCCAAAACGTCTATCCAAAAACTCAGGCAGCAACAGATGTTGATTGCTCTTTCAGCCCGGTTTCTGAAGGAAGCAGAAAATACTTCAGTACCCTAAGTAAGCTCTCACCTGCTTGCCTCGTCGATCATGTAAAATAAGTTGTATACATATATAAAGTACGAAGTAAATTTCCGTACTTATTCAATTCATATGCCAGGAACAAAATTTAGTAGATAAATAAAAGCATGAATACATTATTCCCCTCGCGTTACCCTCATCAAGCGTTTCCCGTTGTCATGGCAACCTCCGTCTGCCGGTCGCAATTTTTTTGCCATTCGGAAACAACTCATAAACGAAAGACAACCGAATATGCGAGTATAATTTACAGTTTAGGAGGAAAATAGATAAAGCGTATTGCTGGTTGAACATTTGAGAAATGTAGTAATATATTTTTTAATACATTTGACATTTTAAAAAAGGGGACATCAATTAAATAAATTTTTTATTAGATATGCTTGATCAGGTACTTTGTTTTACTAAATTCTTATTACATTTTAAGTAAAACTGAGGAGGCACGAAAAGAAGTTGTTCAATTTATCCCCTACACTTGGAAATATATATTATTGTCTAAAGGCATACTGTAGAAAATATGAAGGTCCAAGTAGAGGGGATTTATAACTAGAGACTAAAACTTGATTAGATTTTAAAAAGATAGGTAAAATGTAAAATTCAATTCATATATTTTAGCAAGGCCAAAATATTATTTTACATATACGACTATTCACTTCGCTCCAGAGTATCACAAACATGTACATCTAAACAAGATTTTGCACTTTTTTCACCTACCTTACGAATGGTTTCAAAATGCCCGATGATTCTTCAATGTTCAACAAATCTGAAAGAAAAAGGTGTCAGACTCAACGCTGTTTTATCCTGTTGATGCGATATCTGTTGAAAATTATGAAGGAAATTTGAGTAGATTTTCTTAACAATATACAAAGGATTTCAATATTCTCCTGCCGGAGTTTTATCACACTAAAGCCTCGCATTACATACACAGGGGAGTTTTTATTTGACCTATATTTTACTTCTAACTATGAACAAAATTTTGTGACACTATAATATCACCCGTCAAGCAGACACACTTTTAATTACTACCAATGTATGCATCAGGTTTCGTCACACTTGTCTTATGTACAGTCATACTTTTTAGTCAATGTTCATTTTGCTAATACCTCTAAGCCAGCAGTGCCGCTACATGCCCCCAAAGTGGACTAGATTCAATTTATTATCATTACTTCGCTTGAGATAAAACAAACCTCTAATTCAATGAGACCTGAAAAAGAAGTTGCAGCCCTATTGCCTCTAGTAATATTTAAAGAAGATACCAGATTGATGTAGTTAGATGATTTATATGTCCGATACTCAGCGCGTTTTATGCAGAACACGGCACCGAACCTGTGTAGCTTTCAAGCAACTTATTTTCATGTTTTAAATAGGACACCAATGCTTTTTGAATAATTAGATTATCTTTCCTTTGGAATATTTTCAAGACTTTTGAGATTTTGATAACCATCTTGCACAACATATGCAAAAAAATCGTACATAATAAAGTCATGAGTAACATTGAAAATAGATAACTGTAAAATAACTATGAGGCGTCTCCAATTTAAAAGTAAATTTAACTGGCAAATGATGGCCTCAAAATCGTTAGTAAATAAATTTCATTTGCATAAACTTTGAGAAAAAATAACATAAAAGATTCGAATCAACAGGCAATGTAGCTAAAATAAATTTTCGATGATTTAATTTTTAATTTCACGTACACTCTAAAATAATTGAAGGTCATCTTAAACGTCTTTGCTGTAGATAAAAACTCATTATTGTATGATTTAATTCATCTATATACTAATAGATATCAATATATCGTAAGGTTTGTTATATGCTGAACATTGACCTACTAAACTTACCATATGATGGTAACGTAGTGGAATGTACGATGTACATTGACGGTCATACAATGTACTCCTATAATGTACGTTATAGAGCCACAGTAACACATTGTACTTCTATAATGTACAGTACACAGCGACGGTAACACATTGTACTTTTATAATGTGCAGTACACAGCTACAGTAATACATTGTACTTCTCCTATAATGCACGGTATAGAGCGAAAGTAACACATTGTACATCTCCTATAAAGTGCAATACACAGCGACGGTAACGCAGTTTATTCCTATAATATACGTTATACAGCGACGATGAAGCAAAGTATTATGCACTGTGCAAACAGGACACCAGCTTTTATAACCTTTTCCTGCATAGAGTCTCACTATATAGCCACAGAGGACAGATTAAATGATAAAATCTATCTTCACGATCTACTTGCGACTTAGTAGTACAGTGCTAATGGAGAAATGATCGATCATTCATCTATCTGATCTATCACTATCTGATACCAGTTTCTGTTTAGGAATAAAGTCACAAAATTATTCAAGGATTTCATTTAAGATTTCGTAGAAATTCAGATACGATAAGATTCTTTGATCGTTAGGAGTAAGATTGCCAAATAATATAAGAGCGAAGTACAAATGACATTAGAGCCAGTTCTAATTTTGTACATATGCTTCCAGCGCTATGAGAGTTCGCTATTAAACCACGTGTTTGAAATAAAAACTCGATTGTAAATGTAGACCCATATAAACTTCGATAAAAACTTCTGCTTCAGAAAATGTATGTATAATTTTCCAATGTGAGACGTAACCACAGCGGTTATTTTAATCAATAGAGCTTACTTTTCAGGTGTACACAACATTGCCAGCTACAGCAGGGCTTCATTCTTTTCAGCAGTACCAGACTAATGCATAATTTGAACGATACGTTAAGTAAATGTCAACATGTTTTTAGTCCTACGAAAATTGGGATCCCATATGGTTCTCAATTTTTTACTGACTTTTCTTATATTTTTTATATTTTATCTTTTGTGTAACGTGTTTTTAGCCATCTTGTTTAATTCTTGTTTAACACGATCCCTTCTTGGCAATATATGAGGGTTTGTTCAACGTCAAAACTTATCATTATCTAATTTCAGCTTCGGCGAAAACTAATGGGGTAAAATTTTTAAAAATTGTCTTCAGACGTTGTATAAATGTTCAAATAGGGCACCCAAGTTATAATATTCAGTATTGAAATACTGGAAACTAGAATTTGCATACATTTGCACGTGATCTTCTGAACGTGACCACCCACTGTATTGAAAGCTATGTGGTACCGCGATATTAAATGTATTGTTTTAAGCATCATGTTCATATGAGGAGCCATATTACTCAACAGGATAAATATAGGAAAAGAGATAAGCCAGTTTTCTTTCGTTGGGTGGTAATTTATAACAATAGCCAAATATTGAATGGGAACCAAGAAATGAGATCTTGAGTAAGAAGAACCAAGATATCACTTTCTGGTTCGCATTTAAACTTTGGCCTTTGTTATAAGTTAACACCCAACGAAAGAAGACCTGCTTATTTCTCTACCTCAATTTATCCAGTGGAGTAATGCGACCTCTCATATGCAGTTACTTAGTACCCCCACACCAGCAAAGTATTTTATTTATTGTATTATTATTATTATTTATTATTTATTAAAGTATTTTATTTCTTTTATCATAAAGTGAAATCTCTTTTGTTACATAACTCGTTTAATGCCCATTCCAATTAAACTACAGGAGAGCATATTTTGTTTCATTGATTGTATGATGAGTAAATAATAATGAAAAGTAATGAATAATGGTGATAGATCAGTGAAAAAACTTTTTATTATCATATTACTTTCAGATTCGTTAGTGAAACTTCCAAACACCTTCGTAAGTTACCAACACTGCCTTTCATTTTATGAGAACACTTTGAATAAATCGATTTTTATTTTGTCAATATTCATTAACAACTGATGCAATGTTAACAAAAAACATTTATGTCAACGATTTTAGCAGCAGTTTCAGTTCATTGGAACCTACGCTCGTATGAGTTACATAGATAACATCCAAAGTGATAATATTGGGTTGTTACAAAAATAATGGCCGATTTCAGAAGCATGCATTTAATCCTTGGTAAATGAACAATAGAGATGTTAAACTTAGTCAAAATATGAACCCTGAGCAGCTATGCATCTCTGCCATCGGACTACGAGATTATTTATCCCTCGTTGATAAAAAGTTAATAGCTGTGATGCAACAAAAACACGATGATTACAGATAACTGTAATAATGATTAAATTAAATCGATCATCAGCAAGCCATACCATACGGTCAACCAGTAATTAGAAATTACAATTTTAATTTAATAACAATCACAACTTTATGTTTTAAGTTTTCGCTCTCATAATTTTCCTTTTTCGGTATTTCT
>VCRD01001301.1:57930-106287 GCA_006783055.1 Trinorchestia longiramus
CCATGCTCGGTTGATATTGGCAGAAGCTTCGGAGGCGTTGTGCCCAAGCTTGAACTCGTGCAACATAAGTAGGCGAAGGTCATGTTTTGTCATGTTCATCATGGAGGGATTCTATCCTTCAAAATTATATTCTGTCTGAAAAGAAGTTACAAAATATTAATGAGCACACATTAATTGTTATGCATGCCAAGATTCATCGAAAATAAACTAAAAAAGTTGTGTTACAATTACTTTTCAAACCCCAGACCTTCGAGCGGCCATTATTTTTGTAACAACCTAATATCTGGAGTAAGAGATCCTATAAGCATCTTTCTCTGAAAACTGTCGGGTGTACTTATCCGTTACTTACATATAAAATACAATGTAAAAAGTTTGTGTCATTGTTACCTTACAACCATTGCTCAAAGTACTTGTATTTTTGCAACAGTTTTATTTTTGTGCATTGAAAATCAGGGTGATTTCTCTGACCAGACAATGAAATGAACTTTATTTTCAATAGAGTATACAGTGCATATACATTGAATTTTAAATTCTTAATGTTAATATCTGATGAGTAGTGATGGTGCTTATTGATAGTATCTTAAGAGTAGTAGTGATGCTTCAAGACAGATCTTTGTCCTCTCAGCTGCAACTTGAAAGTGGAGGCTCGTAGAGGCGTGTCGATGAGCGTGGTGGTGTGACTTACGCCAAGCGTGTAGCGTAGCAGCTGTTGGGCATTTTTAGGCTCTAACAATATAGAGACGTAGAGTTGGTGAGAATATTTTTATAGTTTCATTTACTACTGTATTAGTTTAGGTAGATTAATTTGTATTTCCGCTTCCAACTTTACTTCGAAATTACTACTGGAAATAAGGGTAATTATCATTTGTTTTGTTTAAAACAAAATCAATGTTGCCAAACGGGGAGTAACTTTTCTCACAGTTATTGGTCAAAATTTAGGTTAGATAAGTTAGTGATGAATAAATTGAATTGATTTTCTTTTCTACGAATTTATAGGTTTATTTCACAATTAATTTTATGAATGCATTAATAATTCATTAGACGACGTTTATCTTAAATGAGCTTGTTAGTGTTTTATGAATAAGTAATTCAACTTCACCGGTAAATAAGCATATTTTCTGAGTAATTGGGGTAAAGTGTTTTCAGAGCTATTTAAGAATTACTTAATAAAATTATTCCAAAAGTTATAGAGATAAATATCATAATTATTATCCACAATATGTCTCTGTTCTACAGTCGCTAGAAAAAATTGAATCAGATAACAGTTTCGTAGCAATCGTACGTCTGGAGCAATCTTAGCTACGAGGTTGCTACTTTTAAGCTGATTTAGAGCGTATAAAGCCCCGGACTGTGAGGGTAATTCAAAAGCTCGGAGTTATTGCGTGGGTTAATGCTGTGACAAAGCAGGCGATTACATATGCTTATAATTTCCAACGTTGAACTAAGCAGTGTTTCTTTATTGACTTGAAACAGTTGTGGAATTTTGAATATCCTCAAAATTAATGATACAGCTCAAATTTTTAACCTTGCATAATGCTGTAAATCTACGTATATGGTTCTTGCAGGTTTGTTTCCTTAGACCAGTAAATGAGAATGTCCCTTTCATAGGTTAATAAACAGCAAATTTTCGATTTCAAGATCTATACATTAAAAATTCCACACATCTTTTCTGCCCATAATTTTCTAGTTGCCAGTTTTATTTTTTGATCTCAACTGTATACCACTAAATTTCAAAGTTGTGATGCCCGGTCTCTCGCATGCTAAAGTATATATTAATCAATTAAAGTTTGAGAAAGCTCAGCAAAGCTGCTCTGTGATTGGTAAAAATGTGTCAAATATTGATTTACTTGGCACTGTTGTTTCCTGGAGCATCTGTGACAATGTCCATGTTTTTGGTAGTAAAAATCCTACTTAATTCTAATCAACTTTAATTGAAAGGTTTGCATATTCATGTTTTGTAATCTTAATTGAAATACTTAATATGAATAGTCAGTCATTACTTTAATTCTTAATTCTTGTTTTCAAAAAATTCTTTGATATTCTTGGTAGCCAGCAGTGGTGAAATGAGGTTTGAGCATAAAGTTGGGCTATATGTCTATCTACAGTACTTTAAGTCTAAAATATTGTAGTTAATGTACAATTGATAAAAACATGTTTGGCCCTTATGTAGATCGAATCTAATTTACTTGGACATAAAGTATGGTTGGTTATGTTCATATATCATTTGTGCATACAAGAAAGTGTGTGTACCAGAAAGTGTGCACCTGTAGCTTAAAACTTTCCTGCATGAATGACTTCTGCAGTCAAATTTAAAGTTTTATATCTAATCATGTACAAAAATGGTTGAAAGATAGGACTTTAATAATAAAACAAATGATAATATTGCCAACAATACTAATAGTGTATTCCTCAAATGTGGTAAAAAGTAGCCTAATCTAGATGAAATTTGAAACATCATTGGTATCTCAAATTGGGCTGAACAAAATTAAATTAATGTGCAATATAGAGTAGAAAGAAAGGAGGAGTTTTATATAGTAATTTTAGTTTTAAAATTTGTAAAATAATTTCAGAAATGGTTTAGTGTGCAGGAAATGAATGAAACATCTTTAATTCTGGTAATGTTGAAGTTTCAATCATCTGTTTTATTTTCAATTGAGTATTATAAACTGGAAAGGGCTTCCTGTTCAATTACATTATAGCAACCAACTTGCTACACATTATCCAACAGTAAACAATTATTAGTGTGGTTTTATAGGTCATTTGCTTCATGTTTTGTTTCAGTTGATGATGGCACTGGAACAATTCCATGTGTCAAGTTCCAGTATGAACATCATTGATTCCATGATCATAAAGTGAAAAATACCATGCTAGAGATCCAGGAACTCTATCAGGCATCTATCTCGGCACAAAACGGCATCTCCGAACTTAGGGACTGTCTGCACGTGAAAGGAAAACCTTCCTTTTCCAAAGACAAACTTCGAATCATAGTCAGCAAGCTACATATCCTTTGTTACTTGTGCTCAATTGATTTTTTTATTTGCATGCACATCAGAGTGTCTTGAAAAAAATATCTCATTAACTGCCCATCGCAAGGAGGGAGACTAGACTAGTGGGAGTATTAATGTTTTATTTTATGACATTCAACTTTTTGAAATTTAGTATTATTTTCTTAAATTTTAGTTATCAGACTTGTATCCATTTCAATGAGCACCTAAATGAAGGCTAAATGTAGGTAATTGGTAGTTAAACTGTGAGCACATGTTTTTGGGACACCCTTTATTTTAACTCTCAGGAAGATACAATCAAAAAGTAATAGACAATTGCATTCATTCATTTTTTGCATAGTTCTCCTTTTTTGTTCATGCTAGCTACTTCAGCTTTCTATATATATATATATATATATATATATATATATAGATATATAGATATAGATATATATATATATAGATATATATATATATATGTGCATAGTTTATCATACTGAATACTTTATAGCTATAAAAGAATTAGTTTTACATTTTCATTTTGTTACTAAATGGCCTTCCTGTCTTGTTGATTATTGTAGTGTCCCTTTGTTGCATAACAGCAAATTCCTTTTGCATTGCAATTCATTATCTATACTAATTGGTTTTCATTTTGCATACTATTCCTTCAAGTTTTTTATGTTAGTATTTATTTGTAAAAAACTGTTGAACTGGAGATACATGTGGGGAAATTATAACAACTTTTCACATATGAATTAGGCTTCAAAACTATAGTCTGCTTCAGCACATTCTTGCTAGCAAATGCAATTGTAGCCATTGCAGATACATATTTAGCACTGCGAATTTACAACACTTTTGAAATAATGTAAAACATTCTACTTCATTTTATGTGCAACTCATGTATAAAAATTCAATATAAAATTATAAAGTGAATTAAATAAAACATCCATAAATTTAATTACAAAAATTAAGAAGGTTCCATTCAAATTATAGATAAAGCATCCAATATTATGGTGGTTGTAAACAACAATGAATTATTGTTTGATCATAAATCTTTATTTGCTTAACTTGAGTTCAGGTATAGTCCAAGACTGCGAGTGGTGGTTTCGAGTACTCGAATTGACAGCTCTGCGTCACGCTGCAGCTTGCATAACCGAAAATTGATTTCCTGGTATTATGAAAAATTAATTATGCTACAGTGAATTTTTATTGAAGTGGAATATTTATTTACAGTATACACAAGGGAAAATCAAAACTAAATAGCATGTAATAATGGAATTTAAATTACTGTTACTTCTAGATAACAATTTACATATTGGCATTAATTAAAATATTTAGTACGGGTTACCATGCTGGTGGAATGAATGCTGCACAATTGTATAGTCTGTACTCAAGAATTTTAAGCTGCAATTTTTGTGTGAATATTTGTGATTTTAGTTAATGGTAATTACATTCTCTATTTTTCTTGTTAGTTTTAGAAATATGACTAAATGTTTTTTGAATTTTGTAATTTTATTGATATTCTAGGTACTTAATTTAAATGAGTAGTCTAGTTTTATGGCAGAGCACTTCTTCAGTGACATACTAAACAAACTTGCAAAACAAAAAATACATCAGTATTTTAGATCAAAATATCATTTAACACTACACACATTTTTAGTGCTGAAATCATTAATTAATTAATTACTGATTTTATAGAAAAGTCATTAGAAGGCTTATAATTAATTACAATGTTAGTTGTTTAGTATGTTGAAGACGTCGACGTTGAAGACGTCGAAAGACGTCTTCAACGCCTTGAACTTATATCCCTAGAACAAAGAAGACTGCGAGGACAACTTATTGAGACCTTTAAATATCTCAATGGCCTCAACAATGTTACCCTGGAAGGGCTCTTCGAAAGAGACGGTAACGTAAGAACCAGAAATAACGGTCAAAAACTATTACTGAGAAACTTCAAGACATCTCAAGCTATGATCTTTTTTCCCGTTAAAATTGCCGCAACTTGGAACCAGCTGCCAGAAAACGTAGTTTCTGCTGGCACTGTGAACACATTCAAAAATCGTCTCGATAAATTTTGGATTACGAACCCCCCAGTATTACATCATACTAACTCTATGTCTCTAACTCCTTAAGGTTAATGTATGATTGAGATAAATGCTCGTGACATAAACGCCTGTGCGTGAGTGATATGTGTGCACACGACTAAATTGACTTACGTGGTTAAGGTGTACGTGCATGACTGATGGATTTACTTTAGACGGCATGGGACTTCGGAATTGAACCAAGAATGGGCCAAACGGCTCGTTCCTATTGCCGTATTCTATTCTATTTATAGTTCACTGATAAAGTAAAGTTTGGTAGAATACATTTTGTGTGTCTAAAATTTTCAATTTGTGAAACACCCTGTAGTTATTAAATGTTGGTTAATTTATAATGTGAAGGACAAGACATAATATTATGAAAGATGACATGGTATTTAAGAGACAAAATTGTGGTCAAATGCCCAACTTATTGGGTTTTTTCCTCAATTTTAAAGAAAATTTTGAATTGTTTCTCAAATGATGGAAGCAAGTCTAATAAAAGTTCTATGTTGTATAACCAATTGAACTGTTAACAAATTTAAAAAAAAATTTTTTAGACACTTCTAGGGCAAAATAAAATATATTGACAGGAAATTCATTATGCAAGGCATATGTACTCAGGAGCTCTACCATATTTTATCGTTTAGAAAGTGTGTAAAAATCTATTAATTATGTACAAAATATGCATTATTTTTTCCAGCCATTATTTTTAGAGAAATCTTTCAGGTTTCAAGTGTGATATTTGTTATACTTACCGAGATTTGTTTTACTTGCTGAGATTTGTTTTACTTGCTGAGATTTGTTTTACTTGCTGAGATTTGTTTTACTTACCGAGATTTGTTATACTTATCGGATTCATAGTGTAACTTTATACATTAAGCCGTTTAATATATGTACATGACGTGAAATATAGAACCATTGACTTAGCTCTAATATACTTGTTCAAAGGACTTGACTCGAAACGGGCATAAATATCCCAATTTAAAGAACTTTGAACTGAAACGGACAACAACATCTCTATAAGAACGCCTCACAACTGATACAACACGGAACCAAGTCTTCTCCTCTAACAGCGATGCCTGCTCCTAGGAATGACATGTATTACGCCCTGGACTACGTGCTGTGTAAGGCACGGTACAACTCAAGCTCTCGCTCAACTCGAGATGAGTGGCGGGACAAAATTTTGTCACAGCGCCGTGGGTTCAGCCATTCTGTACACCATCCTCAAGTAAGGGGCCGTCCAAAACGCAACGTGTTCTGTTTCTTGAGATTGTTGTTTATTAGAATACAGTTGTGCTTGTACTAGGGCTGTGGAGTCCGAAGTTTAGTTCTTGAGTTTTTCCAACTCCTAAGTTTTTCGAAAGTCCAACTCCAACTTTTAAGCGATAAATTTCTCCCAACTCCTACTCCAAAGCCCTGTTTGCACTAAATGTGTGTTTTGTATCAGATTCTTATCAACTTTCTGCAAATAGACTTATGGTTTATAAGTTGATTGCTAACTAACTTTAATGGCTATTTTGAAATCTTCATTAAGAATTATCAAAAATGTAGAAATATTTTAATATTTGATACGGCAGTATGGTTTGTATTTGATTTTATTGCAGATTCTCAAAATAGAATATCAGGCTTGGAACTTAATATCTTATGTCATTTATAACGAATAGTGTACTACAACATCTATTTCAAACACATTTCAGCTGCTTGCTCAGACTTAACAATGACTAGTTAAGAATTATCTATAATGGCTTTTTGACGTATAAACTATGCTTCCCCACTTTTATGCACAGGTGATCCTGACTACCCATTCATTGCTACGGGGAGAATAGGATAGCTGTATTTTACGACATTTAATTTTATGAAATGTAATATTATTCACTTCAATTTACTTCAGACTCGTTAATAAACACCTATATAAAAACAGAACATATGAGTAATTGGCAGTCTGACCTAACATAACCTAGGGAGATAAGTACATTTTTTAGGTATTGTCTCCTGGTAGAACTCGAGTTCAAAATTGAATGTTTACTCCATGTTTCAGGTGTTGCAGTACATGACCATCCACGTTGTGGCAGAAGAATACAATGATTTCATCGTTGAACATCTGAGGGATAGTCGACATAGACTAGCAGTCGTCACTCTGGAAGGTGCTTCCCATGGATTATTTCAGGCAGATAAAGATTTTTTCTTCACTCCTGGCGCAGCTTTTCAGTTCGAGAGTGATCATGAATTAAATCAATTCCTGAGCACACGTCTAAAATTGAGTGTCCAGCTCTTGAATCTCTTAATTCCTGAAAACAACAGCAATCAACAGCTGTACTGCCCGCGAGTGCTCAGGCTTCAGGTACTAAATAATTATTATTTCAGTGTTACTTTACCAGGTTAGTCTTTGTATTTTTTTTACGAGAGACATGAAGATGAAGTATTTTTTCTTCTGAAGCTATTTTTATACGAAAAATTAATTTAGAAAGAAAAATCTGCCTGTTATCTCTACCAGAGACAGTAAATTTCCTTCAATTATTCTTTCATTTCAGCTATATTAAGTGAAACACCCTATTTTCCTTTCAGAAATTGATTGATGCAAAAAAATTCGAGTTTTACACGCGACATTCTCGATGTTTATGCCTGTTTTCAGTGAGATTAACATAAGAAAAATGTGATCTAGTACCGTACTTGGAAGGTTAAGATTTGTTGGAATCAATTGAGGATGTGGGATTTTTTTGCCTCTACGGCACTTAATAGAATATAGCATAATTCAAATATTTTATTTATGAAAATATGTACTGGTACAACTGCATGACCGCGATTGAGATTCTTTTTTGTCTATCAAGTATTTTTTGTATGGATTTGGATTCATTTTCTGAAGAGCATTAAGACAGTATAGACTCGCCTGTAAAACTATTGTATCATTTGCATTGCTACTTAATCCAATTTCATCACCTGTAATGCTACTGAATCAAATTATATGACGATTAAAATTAGTTTCCTAACACGATTTGGTGACTTACGACGCTAGTTACTTATCCAGTTTCGTCCCCTTCAAAATTAATTACTTATCCGATTTTGTCGCCTGCAAAACTAGTTACCTATCCAATTTTGTCGCCTGAAAAACTAATTACTTAACCCAATTTTGTCGCTTGCAAAACTAGTTACCTATCCAATTTCGTTATCTGCAATACCAGTTACTTCTCCAATTTGGTAACTGCAAGGCTAGTCACGTAATCCAGGATAAGTTTCTTGTTTATACGTACAGTTGCTTTTCTTTGTTTTTGGTAAGGGGTGTGCCATCTGACCTATGTGATGCAGACGGAGTCGTGTCCAATTTTAGCCAGTTATTCTGTACGCTAAAATAACCAGAGTGAAGAGTTATTAGTTTATTCTGTAATAATGGTATCTTCAGTTTTTGGTTACTAAAATCAATGATCAGCAAAGTGTTCCGACTTCGACACCGTAGCTGTATCGATATTTGCCGCGGAGGTTTAGATATCGATATTTGCTGCTGGTTAACCTAGTCACTTTGAATGTTGGTTCATAATTTAGTGCTTTTGATATTTTTGTGGGGTATCTACTTGTTCACAGTTTTAATGTAGTCTTGTAACATTATTTTCACGTATTGCAATTTCTATAGTTTTCCATGAAACCAAAACAATTAGTGTTTCACGTGCCGCAGAAGCTTGCGAGTTCATCAAGGGAGGCTGCTGCAAGGAATGAATTAGAAAAACTCAAAAATCGCATTTTGAGAGCAATGCGCTTTCTGTCGAATCATCTAGTTGGCTTTTATTTCTGCCTACCTGAAGGAAAAGAATGCTGGGACCAGATACTACAATATGACGGTTTCCTTACGACCCTCTCTTTGCTCTGCCAGTTCAACATTTTCTCCCCGACCTGTTTGAAAACTTACAATGCAGGTCAGTTGATAGCTCCTACGACCCTCCATACTGAAAACATTGTTTAACACGTTGACTCGGAAGTGGTACGTATGTGGACCACTTAGGTTAGGTTCTGTAATTTTTTCAGATCCTTCTAGTGACTATGCGTACAAAGTGAAGATTTACACCAATCAGGCAATCGGAGGCAACGTGTTAATGGTGAAAACTTTGTGAATGCTGCCTTTGCTTCTACGCGTTCAAGTTGTTTGTCTTTTCCAGTTCAAAAATTATGACTTGAACCAATATAGCAATAAAGACTGAAAGTCAGACTAACTCCACAGCCGTGACCATTATGGCAAAAGTATTCAGCTGGCTCGCGGTTTACAGTCAACTCAATTCGTGCTTTAGTAACATTAATTTTCTTTAAGTAACGTACATTTTAAACTAAAATTGATATATTCGTATTATTTTATGTCTAACATCTGAATGAAATTGGTTTTTGGTGTAGAATTTAATTATAGTGTCCACCATAACATTTTTCAGTATGCTTGCGCACCAAATAGAAGACCGCACAATCAAGATTAAGGAAGAGAGAACGGAACTTGTTTCGTCATGCAAAATTCATTTTTTGTTTAACCCTTTCACGACCAAATTATTGTCATAGTGACCAAAATATTGCATAAATTACCACTTAACTTTACTAATCTCTATGTAATTTTGAACGAAACATTTAGACTATGGGACTAAAGGGAATGATTTTTAAAGTTTGTTTTTGGGACATATTAACCCAACGGGAGCGAAAGGGTTAATAGAATTTGTCACTGTTCATAAACTATTTTACCAGGTTTCATTCATGCGAATAATGATGTTATAAGTTTATTTTTTTGAACCATCACATCAGAATGGGTATCTGAAAGAAATTTCAAGCTTAACCTATTGTGTAATAGATTTGTTTTAGATCATAAGTTCAAGTTCAACATTTCATACGTAAACATCAGTTACATCGCTCTAGCTGTTTAGTAATTATCAATTTTTTCGAACCTAATAATTTTTCATCGTTCAACTAATTTATTGTTGTCGATCATACCTTAACTTTACAAATTTCAGATGTAAACATCACTTGCGTCAATATATGTAGCTCGCTGGAAAAAATAATTTGTCGAATTTAGCAATAGTTTATCATTTTAGATCTTGAGTTCAAGCTCAATATTTCAGACGAAAGTTGGGACTACCAACATCCACGCTTGACGTGCAATCACAACGACGTGGTGCAATGCTATTCGTACGGGTACTTATGGCCGGGTACGCTGCTGGCACGAGCTGTTGCATATACGAGCCTGCGTCTACACTTCAACCACCCTCATGCAACGCGGTGTCTACTGATGGCGGTCTTCAACAGACGGGGTCTAAAGAAGGTACTCATCACGAATGTAGTTTGTCAAACTTAATTTTCCTTTAATTTTGTTTCTCACATCGTTGCCAAGTTTAGATGGTGCGAAGCATGCTTTATTTACAACACTACCACGAATGACTTGTAAAAAAGGTTGATGAATGTTTCTTCCTAGTTTGATGTTAGTTAGTGGTACATATTCACATATTCACAATCACAGATGTGTGATTTATGAAATCGAGCAACGCAATCCAAAATCTGGATTCTTTCATCTTTCTCCTATATTCACGATACACGCAGTGGATAGTTAGGTTATTGTAGCCTTATGTTAGTTATTAATTTCGGAAACATTAACTTTTTTCTATTAGAATTATTCTAAACTAAATTGCATATAACTAATATTATGGTTAATTATACGTGGAACGGTAACTACACATATGACCGATGTTTTGTAGTTCTATTTGAGAAAATTCTAGCATGGAAACACTTATTTTCAGATTAATGCCTAATGTAGAAATTTCCTTGTATGTACGTTTTTAAGGCTCCATGTATGATAATATAGCTGCGTAAAAAAGGTCGACGCTTGTTTTAGTGTAATTAACCCTATATGAATGTCTGAGTAAAAACTTATCGTACTTGAACGATTATATGTTGGAGTTTAGCAAACCGATATCAAATTGTTTACTTTCTCTTAAAAAATAATCGATATAGGATGTTTCATATGAACTGTGGTCGATTACATCTTTTTTTTTTAAAGAACCTTATGCCTTTCTTGGAGGAATTGACTGGACCTAGAGCTATGTTTTTTTTCCTCCGTGGTGTATTTTAGCGTTGGGCTGACTTTGGGTGGAGGGGTTGCTTTTCTGTGGAGTGTGGGCTTTTTGCCATTATTGGGTCTGGAAAATGTGAATAAACATTTTAAGCGTTAGCGTAAATTCATTTATTTCTGTGCAGCTCTTCTTTTGACATTCTCGATACAGTCTGTGCTGTACTGTGTACTGTCATTTACAGCACAGAGAAAGTAAATCCTCGTATAAAATGTGTATAGTTTTTCAAAATTAACTACCGTGTGGGGCATTTTAAAGCGCAGAAAAAGTAAATCCTGGTATCAAATGTGCATAATTTCTAATCCCGTACTTTCAGGAACCGTGTTTCCAAAGTGCATACGAGCTTCTATGCAGATCATCGTTGGACAACGACTTCTGTCCATCGGCGTGGCTGAGGTCCGCAGAGGCTGATGAATTTGAATCATATCTCAATAAATTTGATAAAGTTTCTTCACTTTCCGCCGTTGAGGTTCTGGCTCTCCGTGTTGTATATACGATGACTGTGCACAACGATTCAGATGATCGGAAGTAAGTGAAGTCGCATTATTCTGAGTGAAAAAAGATTTAATGACTGTTTCTAAGTTTGTTTCATAGTAATTTATAGCTGATCTTATCTTTCAACTAAATGAAGTTTAAACTCAAAATGCTCAGGTAATTCTGGTTGTTGAAGTATGTGCAAAGCTGGGCACGACAGTATTACCGATTTACAATGGGTAAATAAAGAAGCAGTTGGGCAGTTGACGAATAGTTTTATTTCGCTTATTATAGTAGATGAAAGAGGCATTTGGGTTTCTACTATAGCTCTACTGTGAAAGATATATTTAAAGTCTGTAATTAGTCCCTCCGGAACCACCCTGTCTTTGTAGTGGTAGGGCTTGCGTGTTACTGAAGTGTAGGGCCGTACTGACCCATATTCAATCTTGTCAGCTGGGTTTGCACTGAGGAACCCGACTAACGGGGTGGCATTGGACAAATTATTGGTTGATCTGGACCTCAATTGTATTTTCCTTTGGCCTATAATGAACAAAAATCTGGTGGAGAGCTAGTCTCACCGGCCAGTTTTATGAGTCACTTGCTGCAAGGGATACCTGAGGGAGCACCAGGGTCGGTGGGGAGCAGGTTCTGTAATTTTTTCAGATCCTTCTTGTGACTATGCGTACAAAGTGAAGTTTTACACCAATCAGGCAATCGGAGGCGACGTGTTACACACTGTGTGCGAAGCGGCATCCTAACTTACATTCAAGTCTAGCGCATCAACTTGCTTGATCCTGGGGCTCGTCATGCTATATTCGTGTGAAAGAGGGGTCCCGTCAGAACTGCAGGTGCCGGCAGCACGGTTTCCTTATTGCAGTATTTCTCAACCCCTTTTTACCCTCAACACACCTACGAGCGCATGAAACTGTCGCGACACACTAATAATTTTAAATATGATATTATGAAACCGTAAAATAGATTAAAAAATATATATATGGACTTGTCTGATACAGTTTTCCATGTTAGTATCCCAGAATTGCCACTTACCTAGTGTTAAACTTGTGCCTGGTGTCGTCTTATGACTTCTTGAATGTTTGGTTGTATGTTCGATAAGCAGTCAGTTCTTCTTCAGTGGAACGTAATCTTTCTCTTTTCTTATTTTTATGTCATTTAAGGTTGAAAAGCCCAATTTGCACAAATAAGAAGTAGAGAATTGTAAAAGAACTAATAGGGCATTTTTAGCTAATGCGGGAAATTATTTTGTATTGAAACCCAAAATGTGTCGCTATCTACCGCTGAATGCTTTATTTTAAGAGTGCGGTCATTTGAAATGGTAGCCAATTCTTCTTCACATAATTTAAACCCAGTATTGGAAGGGAACATCTGCAAAGGGATTACGAACCCAGTCGTACTTTTCTCTGTTCAGCGACGGAAAGTAGTAGTCGATGTTTTCTTCGAGCGCTGTCAGATGCTCAACCACGATAGGGATCATTTCTTTAGTGCAATTAATACGCATTTTAGGAACCATATCAAACTTACCCAATTTTGCTCTGTTTTTCCAAATAACAATTTTCTTTTTGAGGGCAATCAACTTGTCTGTCTAAGCTAGAATATTTTCGTCTCGACCTGTTTACAATATTAAGTTGACCAAATATTTCCGTTAAATATTTCATTTGGGCCATCCAAAATTCACATCGAAGATATTTACAGAATCTTTCGTGCCTTTGTTTATCAAAAAATACTATTAATTCCTTCTGTAATTCATGAACAAGAGTTAACACTTTACCTCTTGACAACCATCGAACGTCGGTTTACATGAGTAAGCGAACACGTTGAGAATCCATTAATTTGCATAGTTCTTCGAATAATCTCGATTTATTGGCCTGCTTTTAATGTAGTTGACAATTTCAACTACTCGTAACAATTGCTTCAAATCTTCTTGATACTTTTGAAACTAAAACTTCTATGTAAAAAGCAACGAGTACGAACAATATTTGGATTTTCTTTCTGTGCTAGTGATGCAAACCCTTTAATACAGCCTTTAATGCACCAACGCAAAACTTCCACGTCAAATTCATTTTTAAGGATAGCCTGTTATCATAGCAAAAATATCTTGACCTGTAGTAGTTGTTGGCATTTCTTTACAACACAAAACTGATGGATTATTTCATCATCATTAATGAAACGAACAAATACAAGCAATTGAGCACTGTCACTGATATCGGTCGATTCATCAACTATTAAAGCAAATTTAGATCCGTCAAGTTTTTTCTGAACATTTGTTTAAATGTTTTCAGATAAATCTACAGTTCTCCTGTGTATTGTATTATTTGAAAGCGGAAATTTACTAATTTCTTTTTCAGCTGTGGTCACCTAACATGGATTTCACCATCTTTTTGCAAGCGGGAAGGATAACTCACTCAGTAAGAGTGTGGGATTTGAATTTCATTGCGGTTATTTCAGCTACCTCAATTGAAGCGAGTTGAGTCCGTTCAGACACGGTCATTGTTTTCTTAAAAATAATACGTTGCTTTGATAGATGTTGTAACAGTCTTTGAAAATGATTAAGATCTTTATCTTGTAGGTAGGAATGTTAAGTTCATATCACCAGCTTGGTCGACTGGTGAGCGAATCTGCTTGCGAGCGGAAAGACCCGAGTTCGAATCCCGCTGCCGACATGGTTGACGCGGCTAGAAATACGGCATGGGACTTGGGTAAAACAACCGAATAATTATCGAAGTAATTATCCGACCCAAGAATGGGCCAGAAGGTTCGTTCCTATAGCCTCATTCTATTTTATTCTAAATGTCTTTTTAACTTGTTTGGTTCCATGGATTCATTGGCCATTTTTTCACCACGAACTACACATAATAGACATGATTGAGCAACATCTCCAGACCAAGAAAATCCAAACTTCAAATATTATGGCGAACTTTTACCTTTTTTGTGCTGGATTTTGAGGCCTTCATCGTACGTTCTGTTTCAACCTCACACCCATCACTAACATCCTTCCTTTTAACAAATTTATCCGTTGTGAAGGGATATTCATCAGCAATTACCACGCGCGTACTCTAACCAACAACAGTAAACAACGGGCAGTGTTAAACTGATTCGTGTGTTAACGGTCAACCTCCTGTGTCAAACTGGAACATTAACACGTTGACTCCGAAGTGGTACGTATGTGTACCACTTAAGTTAGGTTCTGTAATTTTTTTAGATCCTTCTAGTGACTATGCGTACAAAGTGAAGTTTTACACCAATCAGGCAATCGGAGTCAACGTGTAAAGCAGTGTTCAAAATTTTTTTTCGCTCAATCACCCTCTGAAATATCTAGTAAAAACTAACCTTTATTCTACAAATGCAATACCAAAAAATGAATATTCTTATTTAATTAATTCACCATATGATTTAAAGCATTGCGAGCCAAAAAATAGTTCGAAAGTACGTGAAGGACACTGATTCTGAGCTAAAGGAATTGAAAAATAGGCTAGCACAGAAAACAGCGTTGAGCTCTAGTTATGATTAGTCACATGGTAATTTAGTTTAAATCCATCTATAATTTAGAGGTCAAAATTGAGTGTGCAGTACGATTGAGTTCGATGTAAGCAATCGATGAGATGGAAGTTCCTTCCTCCAAGGCATATTAATAGAACATGAAACCGAGATTTATGCACATTATCCGTGTTTTCAGGTGTTCGTCACAAAGTTTCGTGACACACCTGAGGAAGCCACGGCGGTTCAGAATCACTGCCTTATTGGAATCAGTGGCGTCGAAGGATAGTTCTCTAAGACTCAGTGGAATCTTCCGAAACTTCACCACAGACGATTACGATCCAGTTTTCATATAAGGAATCTGAATCTGGAAAACCCAACCGAGCTGATAACGCAGCTAGTACCCCAGTCTCTCGCTAGGTGTGGAAGTGTTACAGACTACTGCAGACCCATACTTTAACTTTGGAACCGTATGAATCTTTAAATTTAAATTGAGGGCCAACTGCTGTTGGGGCCTCTAATTCCCTCGAACACACACATACAACAGGGTGGCATCCCAGAGTTTACCTGGGGTAATAACTGAGACAATTGATGGTCCCGATAGGAAATGGGGGAATGCAAGAGCAAATGCAAGTTCTTGCTAATTTAAAATCCATCCAGTGCTTTGTGGTTTAATATTGTTCTTTTCTACGCAGGTGCCTCGCTACTGAGAAAGTAATTGCGAATTTGGGTGGTAAAATTGATATCATCTGGCGAAATTGTCGTCGGATTACAGCCAATACTAATTTGGTTCCCACTTGTAGAGCGACGGAAGACGGTTAGTAATGGCTAAATAAAACGTTTTAAATTCATTTAGTTTCGTATTAATCGATGTTTTGGTGTGCAACTACGATGGGCGTGGTGAAAGGATTGCCTTTTAGCTTATTTTTGGGAAGTCTTTGAGATAGGTACGATGACAAAGTTTGTCAATAATAGGTGTGTTATTCGTGTGTCGTGGTTTACGTCTCTGAAAGACCTGATGTTCTCTGAGAGGACATTACCTATCCATATCAGATTTAGCTGTGCTGCTGTAATTTTTTGCTCGCTATAGTGTTTGAGTTAAGGAAGATTTATTTTTTTAGTTTCGGCAGTTTTGAGATAATTGGTGCTTCATGACAATCCCCATCCTAACTCCTGCCTGATCGCAGTTTTTTACTCCGCCGTTTTTGTTTTGTTGGTAATTATATTGGTCTAAGAGCATTTTCGAACCCTGTTCAAATATCCATGCAATTTTTCTAGCGACATGCGAGTTTAAATTTTGCTGCAAAAATATAAATGTAGTCAAAAATGAAACATAGCGAGTGTAGTTAGATTTTTGGAGATTAGTTAAAGGCCAGTGTGGGAGTTGATAGTGTTACTGAGAGCATGGAAGTGGCTCAGAGTTACTTGTGAATTTCCTTAGTTTTCTGAAAATAATTTAACCCTAAACTTTTGTGTAAAATGTAGCCCTAAACTCTTGACGTGAACATTTTCAATTTAATGGTTTTGACAGTTAATGCATAATTGTGGACTTTCACAGCAAAGAAGAAAACTTTTTAGGGTATATAACCGTTCTAGAGTTTATTATGGAATTAGCAAAGTCATCTTCTATCTTGAAGGAAGTTCGTGACGAACATTGTAGTTTTGAATAGAGCGTTAGTGTTGAACTGCATCGCTCTACTTCAGTCAATGGAATTCTCCAAAAATCTAATAATATGATGGAACTAGTTACAATTGTAGCGATAATTGTATGAAAGTACTTATCGAGTGTTCTGGTCGTTTAACATGTGCGTTGAAAATCTTACTGCGAACAGCTTTAAATACTAATAAGAATATCTGTAGAATTTTTTGAAGTACTTGTGTTGTTAACCTTTAACACGTTGCCTCCGATTGCCTGATTGGTGTAAAACTTCACTTTGTACGAATAGTCACTAGAAGAATCTGAAAAAATTACAGAACCTAACCTCAGTGGTACACATACGTACCACTTCGGAGTCAACGTGTTAATGGGTTCGTAACCATTTTTGCCAACGTAGTAGTTCACCCATTAAAAAAAAACTGCCCATTTGTTAAGGAAGAAAACTACGGTAACGGTATTCTATACAGCCTGATCTGTTCAACGCTTTTGGGGCTCACGTGTATTATGGGAGAATACTTGATGCCTTACCTTCTAAGTTACTAGTCACTTTCAAAGTTACGGTTTTTATTGTACTATTTGCGGTTGAAGGCATGTATATTCTACTCAATTTGACCCTACAGGGCGTTGTGAGTGCAGAGACAAGATAACGCTCTACGCATGGCTGCTGTGGGCAGTCACTCGGATTTGTGAGAGCTCTGTACAATTGCTAGAGTGGACAACCCGCAACTTCGTGCCCTCTGTGTGTTACTTCGTGGAGCACATCCTGCAACACGACTTGTTTGTACGTTTCTTGTAGGATGCATCCGTATGTAATTCTTAAAATCGGGCATGTGCATAATGTAGTTTTCTAACAAGATGCGTTGAAAATGTCGGTGTACGCACGATTATTTATATTTTGTTAGAGATACAATTGTTCATAAGCTTTATAGCATTTTGCTATGCGAATTCCATACAAGACTGATGCAAGATCACAGTAAATTAGTCTCATAGATGCAATGATTAGCAAGATTCACTCGATCGTAATCGATTCTCTAAAGTCATGGTTAGGCAAGGTAACTAACAAACTATTGCAGCGTTATAAAAGGAATGTTAGGATCTTCCAAAGGAGTAAATGTAGTAAAATACCCTTCTGTGGTTAAGATTCTCTTCTATAATATTGTAGTGTAATGTAATAGAAAGGAATGCCATAGGCTCTTCAGAAAAGATACATGAAAAAAGTCGGTTCTTTCAAGCATGCCGCTGATAAAGGCCATATTAATTAGTAAGCATTTTTTAGGCGAGACTCGGGTTGTGACTTAGTCTTGGCTTGTGACTCAGCCTTCGCTTGTGACTTAGTTTTGGCTTGTGACTTAGCAAGTCCCAGTAGGTCTTCCTCGTGTTTCCCTGCCCCAACTGTATAGAAGTTCTTGTCAGGATGAGCCCTGACTGCTGAGAAGAAAGTCAGTTACGAGACTACGTGCTATTTGGACTACTTGGAAAGCTTATCGAACTTAGCTCACGTATCATCTATATTGATTTTTAACTTAGAGCTCTGGTTAATATTCGTAACTTTATTAATATAACAGCTGAGTAAAATCAGGCTCTTTCCGAAGTGAAAGATTATTTCATAATTTCTGTTGTTAGCATCTGTAGTCCAGTTTCATGGTTAAAAAACTTGGCTAATAACATTTTGCAGAGTACGGTGGCGGCTGTGGCGTTGCTGAGGTTTCTGATTGACATGATAACGATGTTTCCTCAGCTTGCAACACAGGTAAGTGCAATACACTTTTACCTGACGATGTTCAGCTTTTTACCTGACGATGTTCAGCTTTTTACCTGACGATGTTCAGCTTTTTACCTGACGATGTTCAGCTTTTTACCTGACGATGTTCAGCTTTTTACCTGACGATCCTTAACACTTTGACTGCGATTCCAAAATTAGTGCGTACGAATAACACAGTACGTGTACATATATGGTGCACATCGCGGCCAAAGTGTTAATTGACCGTCTTTTATATGTGGTATATGATAATGTGGTTGACTCTATAGGCCAGTAAGTCCCAAACACGGGGAAATTTCCCGCTGGGAGAAAATTTGAAGCTACCAGAGGAAAAATCATATGTAAGTATTACAGACGGTTTCCATGTTTGGGACTTTATAAAACTTTATTTTTTAAACTGAATGAGCTAAATAAGAAATTTCAAGGACAAAGGAACAATGTTATTGTGCACTCTGATAACATCAAAGCTTTCATGGCAAAACTGTAACTCCAACTTTGGGGAGACAAATGAATAAAAATAATACAGCTGTGTTTCAGCGTGTGAATGACATACTTGGTGAGGAGATATGGAGGACCCATCACACATTCTGAAAATTTTGGAGACGAGTGCAAACGATATTTCTTTGGTATCGACACTGAAGACATTTCAATGACGCTGACAAGGAACCCATTTATATGTCAGGTGAATGATGTACCTGAGGGCATGCAAAATGAATTTTTGGAGCTAAACATGACTCTTCTGCCAATAATCACCAGCTTGGTCGACTGGTGAGCGAATCTGCTTGCGAGCGGGAAGACCCGGGTTCGAATCCCGCTGCCGACATGGTTGACGCGGCTAGAAATACGGCATGGGACTTGGGTAAAACAACCGAATAATTATCGAAGTAATTATCTTACCCAAGAATGGGCCAGAAGGTTCGTTCCTATAGCCTGATTCTATTCTATTCTAATGAGTTTTGTGCGCAAGATCTTGAAGACTTCTGAGTTAATTAATGTGTGTAGAGGAGACCCGCAACTGAGCACAAACGCACTGAAACTCTTCATTGTTTTACACAACCTAACTTTGTGAGTCTGGAATTTCTACTGTACTTACAATCAAGCCCAAAGCAAGAAACAATTGTGGTGGATTGTGATTGTGTTACGCGCTTGCCAAAACTAGCCCTGATTCTGATACACTGGTGCACACGAAGCAACATCATTCTTCTCACTAATGTAATTCTAAAGTACAAGAGCAAGCAAGTCTTTTTAGTTGTTACTTACTGCTCTGTGTGGCTATGCTCTTTATCCGCTTTACTATGCAACTATATCTTTATCAGTATATTTCAACATTTTAAAATGAACCAGTAAATAGTCAGTGTTTTGACTGCTCTTTCCCTCGTACAAATGAAGGGGGGAATCTGGATGGCTGAACTGGGTGCAGGATGAAATGACAGAAAAAAGATTGGGAATCTTTCGTTCAGAAGTCAGACAGCGATTGCAGACTGAAAAAGTTCTTTGGTGATTTATATGTGCCAGATTCTTCTAACTAAAGATCGGAATATGCACATACCGTGCATCACGGACGATGCATACGATATTTTACCAATTATTCGACGATTCTAGCGCATTATTCAGTGTCAGCATCATGTTCATATCCAAAACGTCGTGACGCACCCATTTATAAGATAGATTTTAGATTTCTTGATTTTTCGAAAAAATGCTAAGGGTATACCTTTACGATTTTTTTTCGCAATTTTCGGCCAATGTCTTCGAATTTCCTGAAACCTGGTCTACGAGTCAGACTGCGATTCCATACTCCGAAAAATTACTTCAGTGATGTATACACGACGAATTGTAACTAAATATAGGAATATGCTTCTACCGTGCGTCACGTACGATGCATACGATATTTTGTCAATTATTCGCTAATACTACTGCATTATTTAGTGTCTGCATTATGTTCATATTCAATACATCTCAATTAACCCACTTATAATAAGAATGCTCATTTTAGATTTTTTTTATTTTTTTCTTCCGAAAAAAATGCAAAGGGTTAAGGATATCGATCCAGATTGCATTTTTTGCAGTACCATTCAAGAAGATGTAGGGTGCGAGAGAATTAAGAAACGTTTCCTATGAGCAAATGTAAATGCTCCTTCAAACTGACACTCTTCTCTATAAGGGATAAAAAATTGAAAGCTGGTTAGCTATGTTGAAAGTGCACGTCTTATTCCTGGTTAAATCTATGTTACAAACCAATCTTTTAACTTTTTCAGATTTGCGAAGTGGACGGAGAAAGCGCAATATCTGCACTGGTGAAATGCTTCGGTTGGTCTGAGAGCATGCGGGTGCTCGCTGTTCAACTTGCATCCATCCTCTTCAACACTCCACACCATCACGACTTCAACGCCTCGCACCCTCAGACACACAGTGGGTGTAAATTACGAAGTTAGGGTAGAATAGATGATCAACCTTCAGTGTTTCGGGCTAATTTAATTTCAAGATAGAATAGAATAAGGCAACAGAAAGGAGCTGTTTGGCTCATTTTTGGGTTACTACCCAAGTCTCATGACATAAAAAGTTCCATACCGTTTCTTCTCACACCCATATTCTTTGGTTCAGTGTCAATGATTTACTTTTAGTTCCTTCTATCATGCTGAGCTTTCTATGTTTTCTTTTTTGAAATGGAACTTCGTAATATTTTTAGTTTTACATAAGTTATTTGAAGTATAAAATAGATCATCAATCGTGTTACATTTTCTATCATACTTTCATTTACTTGTTTTTTCTTGCATCACGGAGTGGAAAGTCATTGAGCGTGTTATATATTTAATCATATTTTCAGTTTCTCCCATTTTATTTTTTCTTGCAGCTTCAAAATGCATCGTCACGGACCCTCAGTTGAAGAATCAATTGAACCCAGCTCTACTGGCTGCTGTCGGTATCTCCCAGAAGATTGGAAATACATCATCGTAAGTTATTTCTATTGCGTTTTATTCAGCTCGCTGAAAATTATTTAGATCTTTGCCTAATTGGTACAAAACAAGCATTTATTCTAAGGCTGTTGAATATTTTCTGCTGTTACGTTTCATTTTAACTTCTAAGTATTTTGATATCACGTACTTACGTGTGTTATTTTGGGAACCATTGAGAGTATTTTCTAAATTGCAAGTTACAAGTATCTTCTCTTGTCTGTGGAATCTAGTGTTTCTCAAGTAGCTGTAGTACTTCTACTGTGTGCAAGGTTACACGCACCATTAGGCGCTTCAGTGTCTAAGATACATGCCCCTTTAGACCCTTTAGTGTCTAGAACAGTGTTTCTCCAAGTTTTTTTCAATCACCACCCCCTTAGGACACTATTTGATTTTCCACCGCGGTCTAATTATTATATTACTGTATATGATACAGTAATATACTCCCCCATTCAAGGCGTACCCTTCTACCGCCCCCTTGCATTTCCTCAACGCCCCCAGGGAGGCGGTACGGACCACTTTGAGAAACATTGGTCGAGAAAGATGCATGCCCTATTAGACCCTTTAGTGTCCCGAAAGATGTGCACCTATTCACAATGTAAAAGCTTTCTTCTATTCTGTTTCAGGTGACCGAGTGGTTAGAGAGGGTTTCATCGCCAAGCTGCTTTGTGGAAGTTTAATCAGCCGAGCCGATGGCTGCGCGTTTCTGCCTTAGGTGAGAGGTCTTGAAAATATATTAACGTTTCTCGATAACAAAACGTTGGAAGTTCGAAATGTTTCTTCTGCTCTTTACGGAAAACTATTTATCTGACTTTCGGGTAAAAATGAAACCCGAGTGTATGCATGTGTTAGGAAGAAAGCTGTGATCGGTAATGATGTAAAATTTTAATTGACTAAATTAAATATTGAATTGACCCTTTCTCTCAGTTTTGAAGAGTCTCATATTTAGTTATTGTTTAATAGAAACAAATTATAAAGTGTCTATTTGGTATAAATATATTTTCATAATGAAATATGTAACCTTGTTAAAATGCACTTTTTTTTCAAGTACATTGTGATAATTAAAGTCTCATCATAAATGTTTTTAAATAAGTTACTGCTGATCTCATGAAAAGTCAAGTGCTCCGTGTTTGTCTCTTCACGTTGAAAGCAAATGTTATTTATTTATATAGTTTTATATCGCCCAACGGTCTCTGTTAAACTGATATGTAGTACTTACAATTATTCAAATTTAACATATTACGTCGTAAAGTTTCCAAAAGTCTAAATCTTTAGATAGATCTGGATTGCTATATTTCATTGGTAAAATGTTCAAGAAATGCGCTGGCGGTTATATTTGAATCCCTAGCAGAATTTTCGATTGCAATATACTTGCGTGGAATGTTAAAGTGAAATATAATTTGGGATGTTATGGTTCACATTATTCTCACTAAATGGTGTGATGTGGATTGTGTGACAACTTACCTTTCCTCCATAAAAATATGATTCTTTAATATTACTTGAGGGTAATAATGCAGATACTACTTTTTCTCGATAAGTAAAATCTTGCAACATCGCCGACTGAAGAGAGTGGAAAGTTCTTGGGTTTTTTATTGAGACGTTGGGACGACAAGACGTTGGAGAGGCTCATAATGGATTTCAGCTGCAGACACGTGGTTCTTTCAATGTTCGAAAGCTTGCTTCCTTCTCAGTTGAGATAGTCAAGTTGTCATTTCCGTGTTAGCACGTGAAAAACGAGTTTGGCTCGTCAAAGGCGAGAATCTTATTCTTTTTGTTAATATCTTAAGATTCACTTGATTAAACTACCTCAGAGGTTACTTCATACTTCCGTAAAATCAGAAACTGTTGTTATAGGAAGCCGACCTTAGTTTGGCAGAAAGGTAGGTCGCACCTCTTTTTCTCCTGTAGAGTAAACCAGATTATTAATGTACTAATGTATTCCTCAAATAGTATGTGTCTTCCAGATTTTCCTCTACCATTTGGAGGAATAAGGAAATGAAAAAGTATTACCTAATGAATGACAAAGATTATTCACTCGAAGTACTTATTCTTACAACTGTTATCTGTTTGGATATTTAATCGAGCCAAGTGAAAGCGACTAAATTCTTTCAATTGTCACTTTCCAGCTAAGGTTTTTATGTCTCGAAGTTTTTAATAACGAAACATTCCTGCGAGACAGCTTTACTGAGAAACACCATCGAATACGACTAATGTGGGAAAGATTAAGCTTTGAAATATTCCTCTTTGTCAAAATATCCGAGGAAGTGTATGAAACGATGAACTACGTACAAGCTTTATTGAGTGAGAAATGAAGCTTGGATACTCAATAAATATAAGAGAGATATCGTGGCTGCAGCATGGAACCTAAAAACGAAACCTTAGTGGGAAATCTCTGGAAATGACTAAAATTAGAACATATCTTGGAGAAGCACATGAAAGAATGATATCGAAATTGACTGAACCGACCGGATTAACTTGTTCTAAACAATTTTTTTCAAGTACACCGAGTAACGCGATATGATTTAAAAAATTTATTTTTCTAAAATTACAGACATCACTCCCATGGCTTTTGTTTTTCTTCTTCATACAAAGCAAATTGTATATGAAGTTAGCAGAATAACCTGTGTTTTTATTATGTTTTATTCATTTCATAACACCGATGGATAACCGAGGCCTAGGTTAAGGGACACACGCACACTGCATCACTCGAGATCTGCAACCACGGAATATGTTCGGAGTAATGCTATCCGCGAACCCTATCAAAATTGCTTCAATTTCTGCCTATAACAAAAAGTTAACATGTTAACAGGGGAGTGAAATTCCTCGTAAGTTCTCCATCTTCAGGGTCACTGACAGAGGAATGATCGATCGCCGCACTAAAACAAGCAAATGATAATAAAAAGAACCTATTGAGCACATTGGGTAAATTAACCCAGAAAATGAAGCAGCATTGTTGAGTAATACAAAACAGTCCTTTGAGGAGACTTGATAACGTTGACTGAAAACAATACTACGAGTAAGTCATATTTACAAAGTGATAGCTTTAGATGTCGAATTCATTATACAAATATTCCTGCTTAAGCATAGTGAATTGAGACTAACTATCCAAACAATACCTATCATTTGACTACCACTTAAGGAAGGCATCAATTGATGGCTGATCCTAAGACGGGAAGCGTGGCATCACATCGATGAATCACTGGGCGTTCATTGCTCATTGCACCACAAGTGGCCTAAATACACACTGTCGCGGATACGCTCTCACAATTTATTTACCTTCTGTTAATCCTCGGCTCTCACAGAGAATCTTTAAGTTCCAACAATGAAAATATTTCAAAATCTATCCTGTGCTATCATTTCTCTCAAGCGCCCGTTCCTGTCCATGAATAGTATCATATTCAACTATCAACGTGACATACACGGTAAACTACACACCCACGGGGTGTGCTTTGACATCCTCCAGCTTCCACTCAGCACATACGTGATAAACCCACGTAGCCATGGATAGAGTGAGGAATCCAAACAGTATGCTCAATACCCAGTAGGTGCACTCAGTATTCATCTGATACAGTGAACCATCCAAACAAATTCAAGCATTATGTTACACTGCTCTCCTTTAGAGTATATCCAGGTAACAACCCTTGTATCCATGTCACATACTCACGTATCCACACGGCGACCCTCAGAATTCATGCAGTACAATCAAGCATTCACATGATTGACGTGGTTGGAGATGACTTCATCGCCCTGCTTGCAGTTAACAGTGACTTCGCTCTCAGTATCATCGCTGATGGGGGAGGCAATGCTGGCAATGGTGCCTCCCATAGCAGTTGTGGTGGTGAGAGCAGCGGCGCTGTCTGCGGTTGTAGTCGTTACAGTGGTCGTGTGTCCCTGAGGAGGCTCTGTCATGAAAATTTGCGCACGAGGGAAGAGCTTCTTGCTTTGAGACTTGAAACGAAGGATCTCCTCAGTTGAGGCTTGGCACTCCAAATCGTCCAACCAGGCTAGGACAGTCTTGAGAGTCTGCAAGTACAATGTTAATTATTATACAAAATATTTTTTCAGGAAGTCATTTAACACTTAAGCATTATTTAATAAAACTACCCATGCGTACACTATTTGACCTAACTATAACGAACAAATTTCGGTAAGAAATTCATATTGCATAAGCTCGAGAATACCTAAGCGCGATAGGCGAAATTCCGCACCATGTGCATAGAACTACCGTATCTAAATATACCCAGGCATGTTTTTAACATTTAAGATGCTTTTGAAAGCATTTTAACGACTTCGAGCGCACTTTTAAACACTACAAACATTAAAACACAAATGATAATGAGAGAGGGTAAGAGCAACAGAAATCAGAAAATATTGTACAAACAATTTCTTATTCTTTTCATCCTTCTTGACGTAGTAAGCCATTGACTCGTATCATAACAGGCTATGGTAAGGTAACCATCCTTTTATCATATAAACAAGTTTCACCTCATGAATCCACAAGAATTTTTTTATCCCCCATCGAAGTATTAGATGATAGGCGTTTGGATCTCAACAGTCACAAAACAAAAACACAACACAAATCACTGAGTAATGCGAAGCACGGTGCCTAATGCTGAGATACGTAGAACCGAGACAGAGCAATGCGATCAGCTTCTAGAACCCCACCAACCAGCTGCCGAGAAAACAATACCGAAACTTTGATTGATTACGTCGCAGGTGTACATACATGTGGCTCTTCTTTTGTGCCGCGCTAAATATCAACTCAATGCTAGGGAATTGCCTGCGATCAGAATTAACAAAAAGCGAAACACCACGACCGCAAAATTTAAACCACGGTATCACGGGGGTTGACAGCACATTTCAATAACTTTGTTCAACATAATTGATTAAAGATAACTTCGACGAAACTTACTTCCAAATCCCGACCCTTGATGTGATCACCGATTTCAGTGGCAATCTCAATGGCCCGCTGCTTCTGAACTTCGTCCAAAAATACCATTGAACGGGCAGCTGAAAAGTATCACATGTATCCTTGAACTCTATTGACTGGCCAAATAGCAAAATAGTTTACCCAGTGAATGGCTACTTTAAGTAATTTATTTCCAAATATTAACAACAGAACGGGAAATAATTTGATGCTCAAATCAAAACTTTTTGAAAGCATTTCGACACAATATTTCATCGAGTCAAGTGCACAAAAACCCGGCATATTTCACTCCATCAGCGGCTAGTAAACCAATACCTACCTTGTAACCGATGAGGTAAAGAATCATTGTTCTTGTTGAGAAAATCTTCGTTCAGCTTGAGCGGGTCCACCGTACCGACCATACTGATCAGCTCCTGGTGGATGATGTCAACCACGACCGCCTCCTGGGCATCAAAATTGGCCTCTTCTTCCTCCAAGTTGACGGTAGGTTTGACGGGCGGGAGGTTCTCTTTGCTAGCGTTGCTCTCAGTCTTGTTTTCAGTGTTATTTGATGCGACGTTATTGTGATGATGGTTATGATGATGATTGTTCTTTCGTTGGTTTTTGTCTCTGTTGTTTTTATTGTCCCTAGAGTTCTTGTTTTGTTTGTTGCTTTGGTGATGGTTGTTCGTCTGGTTGGGTTTGTTGGAACCCTGTTGCTCGTTACTAGGAACAGGCGCAGGCGTCGTGGGCTCTGCCACAGCCACCACAGGTGGTTGGTATTTTCTAGGTAGGGAGTCCTTGCAGTACTTCAAGAACTGCACGATACTCGTGTGCAGCTCTGGGTGATCACGATCTACGGACCACGCGCGCTTCAAACACTGAAAATTAAACATCCAGATCGTCATCTTCTTCAAAACTACAAAGCAGTGTTCCCAAAAAAACGATAGTGAAACAGTAAATACAATGTTCATAAAAATTATAGAACAATATCATAAAAAAATTACATTTATGTGTAACTGTACAGAAGAATGGAGCATTAGTTTAATACCGCAAAACGCTGCTAGGCGTTTATCATATAGAAGAGGAATGAGTTCGCTAAAGAGGCACCGAGAATGAAGTATATTTCAGAATTTATGACATCGCCTGCATCCATCAAAGGGTCACATTTATGCAACGTAACTACCACATACAGTAGTAGTTTTTTTAACCAGCACACATGGGACTTTGCAGTTGCCAGTTAATATCACCCAAGTAACCACAAACAATTCATAGACATAAAAGAAAAACAATATCAATTGGTTAAAGCAGTTAAAGAAAAAAAACCTAATGAATAAATATATTAAGCTTGGCCAGCGAGTGCCGGTTTAAAGGAATTCTACTGTACTTGACTCAAGCAGTTCCGTTTACACCATTTCAAACGCTTTTTCTACCTCTTGTGTTTCTTCATTTCGATAGTCCATTAATAACCACGCCTGTCCGTGTCGTGTCCTCTGTTTTCCTATCCCTGAACTATTTCACTCTGATCGGTTCTAGTGCTAATAGTAAATCCTGGCTGAACTATGAATCAGGGAATAAATTACAGGATCGAGATGTAAATTGACCATCTAATAAGACATGTGAATCACTGAATGATGCAAAAACAACGTGAGACGTTTCGGTGCAATATCAACAAAGAAACAAGGAGTCACAGATGCAAACGAGCTCAATTGTTTGTATTCGAGTATAGCATTTTTATGTTTCTACAAGTCGGCGCTCGTTAACACGGCAAAAGTACACTCGTAAACACGGAAAAACTCCTCTAGTATAAGGCGCCGGGGTTGTTAAAAAAAGCATCGTCTGCATACAGTATCTAGTGAGTACCTGCAACATAAGAAGAGGTTTGTTGCGGCGCAGGTGTATGCTGAAGGCGAGCAGGTGGGTGTGTAGGCGCCTAGGCAACAGCGCCTGCAGGGGCCGCAGGAAGTAGAGGGCTTCATTGATGGGATCAGCTGGTCGCTCTAGTTTGTGAGGGATCAGTTCTTCTTGAGGCGGGTTTTCCAAATCATCCTGTTAAAAAAGAAAATTATAATCACGGTAATAAACACTTAGGTGAAATTTATGAAGTTAGTTTTGAATCGCCTTTGATAGAATGAGAGTTTTTCATATTCAATGAAATGAATAGTTTAGTTGATATACTCATACAGGTTCGCATGACAGAACTTGGCCTCAACCTAATTACCGTAACTGATTTTTTTTTTGCTACAGAACACGTATTCGATGACATTCTAACACCACATTTAACTACTTCAGCGGGATGAGTTCGCACGTAGTGGATTTTTTTACACTAAAAATCGTTTATTAGGTTAACTGAAATATTTTTTTCAGATAAAATAGAAACACTACAATATAACATTTATGAGGAATGATCGTACTTTGGCAAGGCATTTTTAAATGGATGTCTATTTTTTGAAAAGCTCTACAACGCGCGATCACTTACATCAGTTCCTAATTTACTATCGAGTCGTGTTCCCTACCGAATTACTGTAGGTATTTGAGAGCGTTAATGATTTATACTCAATCGAAAAAATGACAAATTCTAACAAATTATACAGCAGAGGAGTTTCACTTGGCTCTTAACAGTAATACCAATAATGCAAAATACAGAAGACTGAAAACATAATGTAAAGAGAAGAAACATTAATCAATTATCAAAAGAATTAACACATGACCCACGGATCAACTTGACCTCAGAAGAGGAATAAGAACGCGAGCATTCTTACCCAGTGAGTAAAAATTAAAAGGATAAAATTTAAATTTATTTTTGGTCATTAAAAGCATCCTAAGAACATAATATAAGAGACGAACAAATCGAGTTTAAATCCCATCTCAAATGCGTGACCAAGAATGAAAAATATGATTTCTACACGCAATTAAACTCGCAATACACGAAACTGATTTGGAAAAATTATTTGTTGCAGATCACGAAACTTTTATACTAAAGTACAATATCTTTGCAACTGTAATTTCGTGCGGTCATACAAGAAAACAATCAAAATTAAGTACGAGAGCATCCCTTAAGATGCAATAGTATCACCTGTCCGGCTTGCTTCTTCTTCTGTTCAGCTTTCTTTTCTTCTTTCCGTTTCTCCTCCTGTTTACGCTCCTCGGCTTTCCTATTCTTGCGCTGGCGAGCTCGGTATTTCTTCAGCTCTGCCGGCGACATGTCCGCTGCTCAGGAAAAAAATAAAATAAATCTACAGAAATCCCCTTCAGGGAAAGGCATGGAATTCAGAAAGATTGCAGACAATTTTGGTGGTGAAAATTAATTCGACCAATAACGCTCATTATGATAAAACGCCCAGTAAGCACGCGCACTTCAAACTCATCTTCAATTCGATACTATCATATTATTCGATACTTTAAAGTTTAATTAATAAGCTGTGGAAAACCTTTCACAATACACTCGTAAAATCTCCGTATCAACAATTTCTAACATAACTTTTCCCGTGGACGGACAAAATATTTCAATCATATTTCAGGTTCAAGTAATAATGAGTTAGTTGTCCAAGTTAGAACCAATAGTCCGTTACCGCGAGAGCATTCGTAGAAGAATTCTTCAAATTGGTGGCTGGTATCAAATCTACGCACATAGAATCTACATGGAAAACCCTACAGGCACGTTCTACCAACAAAAAAAAAAAGAATTGCCACAACTCAAACTCAACCAATCAATTGGTCGATACAGCGTTCAAACATCAAACAATCAAAGCTACACTTTGTGACCTGATAAAGGTCCTCGTGTTCAATCACACTTAGAGATAACTCCTATATTATTCTTTTGTCCAAGACAAATGCATTGAAACATTTTATTTTGAAGCATGACACGTCAAAGTTATCTTCCATTATGTACAGTGGTTGAACATATGGAAATGGTCGAGCTTTTGAATGATCGAATACTTACACATTTAAATAGAATACTTTCATGGTCTGATGTTCATCCAGCCGACTTTCGAAATGAATACGAAAACTTAAGCTATATTAAGCCAATATAGAAACGAGGAAATACATTTACGTCTTGACAAATTTTATCTGAAAATGAAGTAGTAACACATAAGCGGTTTAATATGTGTATATAGAATTTGCCCTGCCCTTAAACAAATTGCACGAATGCGGCAAATAAAAGGCCATCAATGTATGACGAATGAATTACTAATCAAGAAAACTATAACTTCCGTTAATCTGACCATAGCTTCAGTCAATCTCCTATTCGGTACAAAGTTGTACTGTATAATCTGTAGTACATGAATGCTGTTATAACAAACCAGTATAAAATTAGAAGTAAACAGTGCCATGCAATTAATGAAAATTTCCCTCATGGTATACTCAAAGTTCATATCTAACAGGAAGAACCCACTCAGGTCTACACTGGACAGTTAATAAGACCATACGATAAGAAGACAAAAGAAAAGAAAACGATATCATTGCAATGCTTGTTCCAGCAGTGAACAGTTCACGACGTAGCTAGTTCGAGGAGCTGATCTGGCATTAATGAGGGTGAGACACGACAGCTGCAGATTGTACTTAGAAAATGAGGCAGAATATAGACAGCTTATTGACGCACAATACCTGATGCAAATTTTTCACGATCGACTGACGCAGGCTCGTTTTTCAGAGCTCGATTTATAGTCATGTTCACTAGCATTCAGTTTGAAGGGTTCAGTCAGTTAATAAAGCTCAGCGAGAACCACATGAGAACCATTTAAATTCATTTATTGTTAAATTCTATTATGAAAGTATCGTAAAATGTACGAGTAACGAGAAATAATAAAAATCGTTGAATATCTGTGAGCCCAACATAAATACAGAGTTGTTCAGAATTAGCTAGACATATTCAAGTAAAATCGTATCCGATATACTGTGGATTTTCAGGAAGAAGAAAAATAAATGATTTCAAGTCAAACAAAACAAATAAGGACAGGCTAATTTTTTCAGGTCAATTTTCGCAGGTACCGAATATATTCGAAAGAACAACCATTTACCACTAAGGCATTCGTGCCATTAACCCAAAAACTGCAAACACAACTTAACACGTGTAGAGAATCACACAGGCACCAACCAGCTCCGAGAAAATTACAAGCAAGTCTCACACTCAATAAAAAGTGGACACCATATGAAAATGAGCGTAAATTAACATAGAAAATTGAAGCTAAAACGCAGCCGCAACGTGATCGCGACTTCAACATCACGGCAACCTTAAGAACTCTGCCAAATTCCGTACGACCGGCCATGTTCAGTGAGTTCATCATCCAAGTTTATAAACTAAAGGTATTCATTTAACTTTTAACACGCATTTTATCCCTTTTAGGCCAACAGGTTGCATGCATCTGCGAGATGTGCAGGAACACAAAAACGTCGTCACGATGCAGTTCAGAAAACCGGTTGGTCTATTCAATTGTACAGGACGGAACTGCATTTGGGCTCCATATGAAAACCCACGTATGGTACAAACGCTGACCTTCGTCCCTTTTATAATAGATCAGATGAGAAAATGCACGTACAAGTTGCCCAACAGTATATCGCAAAGCAAAAATTAACATTCCTATATTTTTTTGGCATTCTTAATAGAGATTCACAATTTTTAGCCTTCAAGCGACTCGCAATAAAAACTTCATAGTCGCACGGATATTAATTCCAGGAGAATAAATCAGTTCACGCGTACTTGAAATTCTTCTCACATGGCTGTCCATGAACGTGCCTCTCGATTTTTTCAGGTTTTGTTTAAAAATTCTTGCATGGTATAAAATTAAATCAAATAAAAACGTTTTGGTACAAAAAAGTATTGGCACTCTGTTGAATAATAATAGCTAAAATTTATAACGAGAATATAATAGGTAAAACGTACGTAATAGTATACTCATGGATCTACAAATATTGCAATTACATTACATTCTGAAGTACTCATAAAAAATTACCCTTCCTAGTTCTAGTGCTTTAGATACTTTCGTTCAAGAGATAACCAACCCCAGAGGTAAATTATTTTCCACAACGTTCAACAGCCGTGCTCAAGATTTTTATAATACATCTAAGGAAGTTAGCAGTAATTTTAAAGTTCTTGACTTGAATTTGTGGATAATTTTTTTAAACCCGGTTTCTACAAATGTGTTACGTTCAAATAAAATGATGAAAAACTGAAATCCAAAAAGCTATAACGACTGTAATATTGGAAACTTCATGGCTTAATGATCGCCTAATTGCACACGTTTAGGCACTTGAAGCAGACAGCTGCAATTTTAATAATCATTTTTGAGAATAATTTTTATTTTTTGTATAACATCGGCTCTTACAATATGTGTGCCCACAAATGTTCTTAAAAATACATCGTGAGACTGACAAACAGTAAGAGCAAGACTGCCAAGAGAATGTCTTCGTGAGTCTAGCTTTCTAGGCCTCAAGTCAAAATCCTAAAATATAGATGCTAGGATAACCGATCCTTGATAGACAAAAACCTAGGCAAAACAATCGTGTTATACTTGTTTGTGAGCACTGAATATAAGAGTATTAAACTCAGTACTATGTCCGTCCACATGATGTAACAAGAAATGTCAACATTTAACGCATTTTTCACGGGTTCTGGATACACAAGCTACGATACAAATATAGAAGAAGCTGAAAAGTTTCAAATAAACAATATCACCGAACAATATTTAAAAAAAACATAATTCAGCATGTATTATCATCACCTTTGTCGTAATTATTATCCTAAATAACTATCTAAAAATAACGTTAACTTCGCAAATTTAATTTTAGTAATACCATCGCCAGTTCTAGTCTTGTTTGTGCAGACCACTCGTTCTTGGGGTATAATTATAGAATAGAATAAAGCAACAGGAAAGTGCCGTTTGGTCCATTTAAGGGTTGCTATCGAAGTCCAGGCAAGTTATATTAGTCCGGCTCTGCGGAAACAATACTCAGTTTTACCTTAAATTACAACACTTAACATTGTTCTACGACTACAATCGGCAGTATATTAAACTTAGCTTTGGCGCGAACGATCTCCGAGGACTACCCAAACTAAAGCACATTTGTCACGCGTACACCTCAAAATGTCCCACCGAGACTTCATCAGGACGGAAGTTGACTTTGGGAACTCCCCTATTTTTGTCATAAGAATGAGGGGCTCGGCAACATGCTTGAAAACGAAAAGCATGCCTACCCGTACGGACGAGTTTCCACTGTCAGAACAAGGTCAGGGCGACTAGACGCTCGAGATATTGGGAATACCGAGGTCAAGATTTAAGCTGTGACCGGTTGTAAGGGTCTTCTAGTACCTTTGTTCAACTCTAACCGTATGTTTGTCGTACAGGCCTCACAGAAGTGTATTTATTCATCCCTTAAATTAAAATTGCACATAAGCATTTAAATGGGACCTGGGAGTACTCTATTTCAACGGTCTTGATCGAGGTGCGTGATACCCACACGCGATTGGTTAAACACGTTCATTAGCACTTGTCTAAAAGATTTCAAATCAATACGAAGAACAAAACACGAAACAGTCCATAGCGACAGAATTAATCAGCAGTCAGCCCCTGAATAATGCAGAGGAGTTTCTTCACAAAAGATAACTTTCATGGCCAAATTTACCATTCATGTAGAACAAATTGTGGCTTATTTTTGATAGCGTAAAAGTATTCACACACCACACATTATATAAAGATAAACTTCGAATGCTCGTGTGACAGATGTACACCAATAAACCATCAAGAAATTATTTGCAAAAATTAAAAATCCAATAGCCCTGTCAAGATCTTTACTGAATTGGTTACAGTTATATGGAATATTTTAGTTTCCAGGTGCTCAAGCACACAAGACGAAGCGAGTCAGCATGAACGAACACATTTGGGCAACTCGTCGGCTCCACACCCAACATAGAAGCTGTAAAACAGGAAACACGTCTAGTAAAAACTCGCTTTAAACAGTTCTCTAACCGCACTCTTAAGGCTGAGGGAAGAGCTGCGCAAATCAAATATTTGTGATGCACAAAATGTTTGGAGGTTAGATTTGCCATATTAGGTTGTTACAAAAATAATGGCCGCTCGAAGGTCTGGAAGGCTTCTGAAATCGGCCATTATTTTTGTAACAACCTAATAACATTATAGGACCATTACGAGCTTATCAATATTTTCAAAACAAATTAAGTGTGGGTTTTCTTTCGCTTAGTTGTATACCAAGAGAAAATATTCGTGGTCGAGATCTCCAAATTACGGCTACAGTTTCTTAAGTGGGTGGATCTGTCTATGGTGAGAAGTGCTCTCATTAATTGAATTACTGAATCTTAGACATAAAAAAACGCATTAAACAAATCAACAGTACCATTCGACGAACAAAATACATTTCGAGACCATACACTAACGTCATGAAAAAAACCCTTGAAAATGCCATAATTTAAAAATGATTAGAGGTTCTCTGCGAAAATAAAAATGATACTACTTTTCCGCCACTAAAAAAGCAATAATTCATTGCAAAGCAATAGGAACTACTAGTTAGGAAAAAAACAATTGACCACCTGCCTTTATAACGAAGGATTTTTCAAGTTAAGCTTGAATGAACGAACCGATCACATTCATCACCTCTATTTTTAGAGTTGAAATAGAGGACGGGCCTACAACCAATGCCATATGCCGGGTGCTTTAGATAAAGTGGAACACAGCGTGTTACATTTGGGTCGTGACTGCTACAGGGCACGATTCTCCGTCAACTTTACGAAAACGATCTACAAAAAAGAATGAACAAATTCTGCGAAACCATTGATTCTACACATTTGACTCGCGGATACAAAATTATTTGCCTGATTGGTTTCAACATTGATATTTACATACAAACATAAGATATAAGATTCCACGCAGGGCAAACACTTTGGGGAAAATACTCAGCTAACAATTATTAGTCGAGTACTTTAACCGTGAATGAATAAATGAAATACTTAAATTATAATTCATGGTTTTCGTGTCTCGCTTCATCGTAGTGGAGGCACTTCAGGTGCTGCAGTTCTGCGTAATTGTTACGAAGAGGATAGTGATTATAGATCTATGTTAATGCAAGTTAAAAACAGTGATAATCAACACCAAAGCTGACAATAGCAGGAAATGAGCGACATTCTGTGTACGACCGGTTAGGCAAAACTATAAATTTTACAACGACCGAAGGGGAATTTCCTCACGAGAAATGAGACAAGGGTCTCGAAATGCGGGAAAATACCAGAAAAATCCCAACAATAGGAGCGCAAGATACAACCCACTACGCTTGCGGAAGCTTTCTATCAGTTTTACAAAAACCGTTTCAATAATAGGGAACAAATATTACCGCATGCCTTGTATTTGAGACGGCTGTTCCAGTACGATATCCCTTGATAATGTCATAATGGATGCATATTATGTCTCTGATGCACTTCTGCTTGTGTAAGAGCGCATGCCCTATGGAACAGTAAAGGAAAGTTTATACAGGTATAGGTCAATGGTTGGGCAAGTGCAATGTTAAATATAAACTATGGTTAGAAGTTATGAATCTATTCGTAAGAAATTTTACACAACAGCATTCCTTATATCACAACCCGTTGTTATGTTATATGTTAAAACGCATTGTTATCATACGACTTACACTGTCTTCTTCTGTGCTAGGAAGGTAATTGAATGAGCATTTCCTGTCAAGGAAAATTGACAATGAACTATAATTTTCAGTTCAGTAAAGAATGCATCAGAATCACCGCCGTCTGCGTAACACGAGTAGGTTTATTGGATGAGCCTTGTATCACAACCAGCTTTCAAAGCGAAATATATAGAATTTTCCATCTTGAAACAGACTGCCAATCGCTCCAGGGCAAAACTATTTTCGCACTTTAACGAACATAGGGAATTTTTCATTTAGTGTACATCCCACAACAGGAGTATTAACACGTTTGTTGCGATTGCCTAGCTGGTGCAAATCTTTACTTTGTACATACAGTCACTAGAAAGCTTTGAAAAAATTACAGAACCTAACCTGAGTGACCACCGGTGGGTCGCATCGCAACAAACGTGTTAATATTTGCGTATGGAGTTTACATTCTCAATGAGCTCGAATGTTACCCTAATATTTCATCCATTTGAAAAAGCAGACGAAGTAAATAAACAGATAAAATGAATACAAATTAATAAATGTTCAAATAATTGAGCACAAACTAGTACAGTACAATTAGTTCATGTGACCAAATAATTCCGAGCGTAATTTTTCAAGCTTGCAGACTTGCGTTCACCCAATTTTAAAATAAGTATTTTGGAGTTCTTTTACTTCATAACATAAAACCTTCTCTAACGGAATACGAACTGCATTTTACAGAAAATAGTGATGCAGTAAATTTCTTTGATACAAACCTCCAAGTAACATTTGATTTATTTTGTGAAGCTCTCATTTCTAGTGGAAAGTTTTTAATAGATTGTGTAATTTATTTTAAGCTTTCAGATAAGTCGTTGCATCCAAAAATGAGTCCATGTTCGATATGTTCACTTAATATTCGCTTCGCTTCACTCTTTTTTTTAAGTATTTAAATACGCTAACTTATACTCCAATGTTTTCCAAGCTTCACGACAAATACCAACTTCGTCTAAGATAGCTTTAAAATTCCCCGAGTGAAGTATGACAGAGACACTTATTAGCGTATTTTAACTATAATAACAAACTTAAGTCGGTGCATACTATGTGAGTAGCGTTTTTACCGTACACCAAGAGAAAACTCGAGCACATACACAGAAAAGTTGTGTACGGTCAAGTTCAGACGCAGTCGCACGAACACTTCAAATTGTGCGTTAAAGCCTGAAAAATGAGTGAAATTGCGATGGCGCATAGACCCTAGCTCGCTTAAATCCGGATCCGATTTCTGGAGCGCAAAAGAAAAGAACCAAAGTACAATAGAAAAAAGGTAAACGGCCCTAGCATGGCAACAAAACCTGTCTCCTACAAGGCTAACGTAAAGAATAGAAGGATGCACATGCCAATAATACAGCGTGAACTAATATGGACGTCAAGATGAAAAATTGATGAAGTATTGGTCAAATCAACTTGCCCAGACACTATTTTCATGAGTTCTTCAAAACGAAGTAATTACATTTCAAACGCACAACAAAAATTCAACGAAATAATATTAACTGTTACAATTACACTCTTGATGAATATAAAAGAATTCCGATAAATTATCAGAAATACGTAGGCTACGTTGATTTGAACATCGATAAACTCTGAATGCTTTGAAGTTTTGTCTAATATACAAGAGGGAATGAACGAATACAAATATTTGCAACGTCGCAAGCAGCAAGGCAAACTACATTGCAGAGTAGATTCATATAACAACACGAAAACTTACTCGTAAACAAAATATTGGTTCGATGGAATCAACTTTAATATGTTAACCAATTTATAAGAGCGGACAGAAAATGAACGATGCAGAAAAAATAACTGAATTGCCTGGAATGAATATTCCTCAACAAAACTTACACAATCAAGTTTGAAATGAAACTGACCTATAACATCCTATTTTATTTTATTTAAATAAGGTAATGTATTCTGGCTATACACACGAGTGGGCCGCCAAAACATCACCTCTCACCGTCTATAAATTTGAGATAGAAAATAAGTGAAATCGAGACCAGAATGAAAGCTGCGAAACTTCTTACTGCAGCGCTACACGGCACAAGTTTAAAGCCAAATTGTTTCACTGGTGCAAAAGTTTATGATTAAATATAGCTCAGTAGAAATAGCTAGTTACTATTGGGTTAGCCAAAAGGTTTGTTTGGTTTTTCAAGGAAGCTTTGCATCAACAAAAAACGAAATACCAACCCGGTATTTTTATCACGATCACAATTACAAAAATACGCAGCATTTTTTCCACGATTGGCACAGCTCCCTATTGACGTTGAAAAAAGCAGCGGACAGATCGATAAAAAAGCAAATTTAGATATAGAAGCAAAACACGAAACTAAAAAAAAATAAAACAATAACTTGATATTTGCGTAAATCATGTAAATCATTTATCAAATTCATAAAAATCATGCGTTTGCCACTACAACAAAATGAGCGAGACGAACATCTAAAAAAATAAAGTCAACGTAATTCTGAGCTATCTAAAAGTAAACTTTAAAGAAACCCATGCAGGGGATGTTGCTGGTTCTGAGAAGTGTAGCTGGGTATATCCCCAAGGAATTCTAGCTCTTTAAAGTGTCATAAATTGACTTAACATATTTCCACGGGAGCTCAGGAATTCTGCCTACTCTAGCGCAACGTATGTTTTAAACAATATTCTACAATAAAGTAAATATTCCACAGAACTGTATATATTTAACAAATTCAGAAGATATATTTTCTGGATCACGATTGCTAAGTGTCATTATTTGTTTGCCGCATGTTCAGCCAATCAGAATTTATCTCTTCTGTTTCCTCTCTAGGCCACTCTATCATTAGCACAAGCACGCACTAAACTAAATCATTAGGCACATTACCGTGGGACTAGTGACAATGCAGTTTAGCTTCCAGCAAGGTCGTACGAGTGATGCCTAACGGTTAATTCTAGTACGACAAATGCTCAACAATTGGCATGCAAGTGCACTAGCAAGCGCTTCAACGAAATTATTGCTGCCAAAAGGCGCACAAAATTGAAACTCGAGTTCATCACACCAAGTGAAAAAACGGCAGGTGGATTGGCTACGCATAATCTCCGTGATTATAACGACACGCGCCTAATAAACGTACGCTTAGAAGGGTCAAAGCTGTAAACGTTGGTGGAAGAGAGAGAATTCTTAATTTTAGGGAAGAAAATAAGTTGACTGAAAAAGACTGGACGACCGGAATAGTGGCTGTGCATGACAAGGGCCAGTAATGAGGCATGGAAGGCTCTGCACAAATGCTAATGAATGCGAAATGAGGAGCAGGTTTTCGCGTTCACACGGTCTTCGATCTATACACAGAGCATCGCATTACTGTCACGTACTGTACAGCTCAAGAAATGAGCGAGTTTTCACTGCCCAGAACCATGACTCATCAATCGTGACTCATTTTATATCATGGACAACACACTGCCTCGACTGATGAGCTGCGTAAATTTGAAAACCGCCACCTAATTTCAACAGAAAAGCAGCGTAAAAAACGTCGAATGTGTTTAAAAACTTGAAACTAAAGAACGAAAGCCATGAGAAATGCATCTAAATTTCTACAAACAAAAGAGCAAAAAAGATTCCCATAAATGATTTAGCAGTAAGCTAAATTTATAATCAGTTGTTATTTTAATTCATGATTTAAGTTGTCTTAAATTTTATCCGAATGAGGTGTAGCAACACAAAACGATCACAAACTAAAATTTGTGCGCTGGAGTCAGAAAAGATCATGAACACAGCAAGACCACGCTACGAGACAAGCATTCGTTTTGTCCAGTTCATCACAAACATCACAAGACTTAGCCAATCACAATACAAAAGCTATGAACTTTATAGGCTGGTAATGTAGTGCTTAGATATGCGTTGTGTGCGAGTGAGACAGCACGCATTCAAAGCGCATGGAGAAATTGACCAATGTACAACATGCTATTTTCCGCAATGAGAGGATGAGCATGCAGCAGTGCCCATAACACCTGTTGTTAGAGTAACGGAACAAACATCGCGCTATAACGAAACTCCCCGGAGTTAACCAGCGTTCCTTGAATTGTGCATTTCAAGAAGTGATCTCAGAATACCAGAAAATACTGGAAGATCACAATATCTGTGCTGCTCACAGCGCAGAATAAATCTCAGAATTAACATGACCGAGGAATGCGCTAGACTGGCCTCTCAAATAGCACATTTTTATACTATTTCTCAATGAAATAAAAGCGAAGAATTGAACACTATCTAGAGAAATAAAGTGCTAACAATTTTTCCAGGCCAATAATTCGGATTTTTCAAATGTTACAAGTCCTAAATAATTTCGCTAATCTTTAGGATTATTCTCCGTTATCTTGCAAAAGAACTGAAGGTCGAACAGGTGTTTTTTGAATCCAACTTACTTCTTACGTACCGACTATTCATGTACATGCAGTCTGTCCACTAACCTTTCGAGCTCCTTGAATACTAACTATTAAATTTTTCATCATTCAAGGTGAGAATTAAAACGGGAGCGAAAATTTAACGTAAGATTCCAACAAGTCAAGTTAATAAAGAGGTACAATAGCAGGACATGCATTTTGAGCAGTGGGATTGAATTTTCGGTTACAGAACCGGATATCTCGTATTTTTAAAGTAACCAGTGTAATTCTCTTACTGTAATTTAGTACACTATTGGAGACTTAGCGTCCGTGAGACTACACCGACTGAAGCCACACCTTAGATTTATAGGACTTGGTGAGGCAAGGTCGATATAACAATAAGCTGTGTTATTACATTGAGCTATAGTATCAAAGACAATGAATAAATGGAGTACGACTCTGAGTCAAGTAAACAATAATGTTTGCACTATGACTAAAATATTAAAAAAAACACTGGGAAATACAACCAAATTTTACAAACATCCCAACATTCCCCGACAAAAGAGAAGAACGGTCACCGGAAAGACGACATTTGAAAAAATGGCCGCAATTCAAACGACGCAGCAGCACAATTCTTGAGGAATGCATTTAACATTTATAGGACGGCATTTACGAGTCTTTCTGATGACTACGTACGAAAACGTGGTGCAATACCATTGTCTCACACCACCCTGCACACCCTACGTCCGGACTGAGAACGTCACTCGTGTGACGTTCTCACTCCATTCTATAGATTTAATTCTATCATTATTGTACTCACAATTACCTGGAGTTACGTACCCACCCTTCAAAATGTGACTGTAGCCGCTCTCAACCTCGGCGAAGTACGAATATGATAAGGTATTACAGAAGGAAAATGTGTTTCCGTAGAATAGGCAGTAAATTGATCTTTGGCTCGGTTCTTGCGGTGTCTGATGTGCTGAACACTATTATTTAGAGCATCGGGGGACCCAACGAAATTCAAGTATATTTATAATTAATACTTGAACTAGTGAAAAGAAACGTGCATAGCAACGCCACTTTCCGAAAGCGAGACCCAATGAGCTCGTTCAAATTAATAAAATCATCAGAACACTTCAGGAATGGGATAACGGGGAAGTTCAGCCTTTTTGTCTCGAAGTGTTCAATGTTAACAGCAACATGCTTGCAAAAAATACACTATAACGATTGAGGCCACATGGCAAACATGCAGTCAATAATTCAAGGATTATCGCGTATAAAAAGTGGCAGCACTGATGAGAAAATGACTAGAAACTGCGAGATGACGCAGGGACAACTGGTCGGGCAGCTACAGGCCACGGCCGTGCAAGCAAATACAAGAGAAAGCAAACTCAAACAACGTAATAAATAACCACTCGTACAAACTGATGGAAGATTGCTTAGACTATCATAAGTACATGTATACATTTTTAAGGATAGAATTCTCATGACAATCCAGATGAGCTTCACAAATGAATGTTGGAACGGACAAGTAAAAAATTAATGGTATCGCCAGGTGTTAGAAGATTACAATAAAGCGTCATAACGCGATGTAGCTGCTTCTAATTTCGCGCTAGGAAAAGAAATGAAAACGTTTTTACTGCATGGAAAGCTAAGATTTTCCAAGTTTCTGAAAACTGAACCAAACAAGCTTTTCTCCTGAGAATCTTTCAGTGTATTATCAATAAACCATCGACTAATCAGGGCATGGGATTCGGACAGCGACCCAAGAACGGATGAAACGACCCGTTCCTGTTGCCATATTGAATTATAATGCCCTACAATGACAATCAAGAAATTCACACGCCTAAGCATGTATCTCAAGCGCACCATAATGATTGCCACAGTGTCCAAATAAGCAGCTACAAAAATAGAGAAGCATTCCTCGTCTATGAATGCTATGGATACATAGAATTTTAATGTGTATATGTATTATTTAAAGTTTCAAAGACGCACAATTCCTGTGCAAGCAAATTCCTGACGGAGTCACAAGATGCAAGGTCATAAAGTCAATCAAGTCATAAAGTCATGCAAGGTCATGAAGTCAATCAAGTCAAAGTCATGCAAGGTCATAAAGTCAATCAAGTCAGAAAGTCATGCAAGGTCGTCAAGTCAGAAAGTCATGCAAGGTCGCCAAGTCAGAAAGTCATGCAAGGTCGTCAAGTCAGAAAGTCATGCAAGGTCGTCAAGTCAGAAAGTCATGCAAGGTCGTCAAGTCAGAAAGTCATGCAAGGTCGTCAAGTCAGAAAGTCATGCAAGGTCGTCAAGTCAGAAAGTCATGCAAGGTCAAGTCAGAAAGTCATGCAAGGTCGCCAAGTCAATGAAGTCAGAAAGACATACCAGGTCGTAAAGTCGTTAAGAGAGGAAGGTAACATGGCGCCACGTGGTCGCGTCGAGCGAGACGTGCGGCGTCATTGAGACGGTTCACGTCTGCCACTCTAACGGAACAGCAGGTCCAGTGTAACCAACCTCCCTTGCACTAACCAGGGTTTCCCGAACTCTATCCTCCCACCAACCCATTGTGGATGTCAGAAGTCTCCTGTAGATGTTAGAGGTATCCACAAACGCCCTGTGGATGTCAGGGATATCCACAAACCCCCTGTGGATGTCAAAGGTATCCACGAACCCCCTGTGGATGTCAGAGGTATCTACGAACCCCCTTGTGGATGTCAAAGGTATCTACGAACCCCCTGTGGATGTCAGAGGTATCTACGAACCCCCTTGTGGATGTCAAAGGTATCCACGAACCCCCTGTAGATGTTAGAGGTATCCACGAACCCTCTGTAGATGTTAGAGGTATCCACGAACCCCCTGTAGATGTTAGAGGTATCCACGAACCCCCTGTGGATGTTAGAGGTATCCACGAACCCCCTGTGGATGTCAGAGGTATCCACGAACGCCCTGTGGATGTCAGAACCCTCCACGAACTCTCTGTGGATGTCATAAGTCTCCACGAACCATCTATGGTCACTTAACACATCAACAGTAATGTACAAGAGCCCGTCTATCAATCGTTAAAATAAAATATTTTTTTCTTTTGGTTTGTAATGTTTTCTTAATTTCAAGTCATTGTCAGCGATACTTTTTTGGCCATTTTCATTTATCTTTAATTAATAACACATTTATCAATTTCAATTCAAGTATCAGAATTTATCACATGACATTAACGACAAGAATCAGAGGACCATGATATGGTTCTTCAACTACGGACATTTATCTCATGTTAAAGAAATGAAAGAAGAAGAAAACATAACAATTCATCACATGACATTAATGACAAGAATCAGAAGACATGATATAGTTCTTCAACTTACTTACAATGATTAGGTTCTACAAATGCTCCCCAAATTGGACAAAAATCTATGTAATTTTAGTCGTAAAGCTCAAGCAATGAGCCACATCTGGAGCAACTGATGTTACCGAACGATTGCGTAGAAATAATCGAGGTAAATTGCGCGCGTTGAGGCAACACTACATGAGTACATCGGAGCTGACGATGACCTTCGTCAAGTACGTTGAGGTTATCCACACTTGTGTACTTTGGCCGCCACACGTCATATCTCTAAGCGACAGACAATACAATAAAAAGTTACTATATAACTCTCAAGTGTTTTCCTAGTGAGATGTTTGTTGAGGTGCACAGCGACTCGAGGATGTCCATCTCCGCCCACATGCAGACACGCTCCATCACTATAAATGGTCTAGCTTCTATTGGACCTCTGAGGTCTAAGTAAGGCATGGTTTACATGGATCTCTGGACTCGGGCGTTGCAACTTCACGAGTCTTACATGCTTGAAATCGTACTCTGTTATCTTGAAAATTGGAGAACATCCTCTTACATTAATAAAACTTAGGCTTAACACTTAGAATATGAAGGATTGGGTACGTAGGAAGAAGATGATATTCCAAAACGGAGTAACATCTTACACAGTTCTGTATGGATAAAATGGACATATATAGACATATTGCGTCGATGTATAGTCGAGTAAATCATTTTAACACGCAAGAACTATGTAACTTTTTTGATTACAGTATCAGGCTAACATAATAATTTTGCTTGAATGAGTATGTTAGCTTTCCTACAACGTGATCATATACACAACCAGTATTGGGCAGCAGAACACCATAGCGGTGACTTACAATGAGAAAAGAATGCCGGAGTGGCGAGGGAGGTTCAGAATGGAGTAAATATATTGACAGAGAATAACTAAATAAAATAGAATAAAAGTTTAACACCAGGCTTTCAAGTGAAACTCATTATAGAGCACATTTGGACATCACATGTAAAAGTGACGCGAAGAAACAATGATAAACCGATATTCAAATTCTTTTTTGAACTGTTAGAAGCCGCATACTCCAGAATTTTGGGTTAGTGCAAATAGGTTAAGACTTTTCAAAACTAAACACTCGCTCAGTATACCTCTAATGCTTATTAACAAAGAATTAGCTCAAAAAGCTTATCAAAAATATAACTAAGTTTAAACTAGCAAATTTGTTATTGTTCAAGAAAATTCAAGGAGCTTCACAGCTCGCACTCAGCAGCCTGATTTGAAAAAGACGTCGTCCTATCCAAAAACCACACACATTAATTGTATGAGTAGAAATTATAACTACGAGTACTATCGGTCTTTAAAACCACAATTAAAAAACATTAAATAATGCTACTAACTAAAGTAAAGAAATACATTCTACGAAAAAACGCTGAACAATAGAGCTGCAACACCCTAACCAATGTAACTACAAAACTACGCAAACGCTTGTAAGAAAAGCCTCTATTTCAATTAGACCGCAACGATTCAAGTAGTAAAGCAGCCCGAGTTAACGTTGGGACACTTCTACATGACTAACATATGCAATTTCCGCGAAGAAGAGCGCACTGAAGGACGTCAGTGAGCAAGGTAGTTGAAGGTCGTCCGACATTCTAAGCGTTGTGTCGTACATTTCTACGATGTGATGTACGTACGGCGTACAGGCACTGCACTTGTGCACTGTGCTTTCATAGCTGCAGATAAGATGCTTCTGATAAGATTGTGATACTCTGATTTTGGACACAAATTTCTCTACATTGTTCTCTGCTTTCATTAGTACATTCCGGTGTAATTATAATGTAGCAAATGCAAAGCAAATATTATTTCTTCACGTGTAGGTTGCTAGGAAAATGAATATAATGTGCGATTCAAATATTAGTTTACTTTTTCTCGATTTTTTCCAGATTCCAAATTTTTTTGCGCGGTTTGCAACTAAATCACAGGCTTCATAAGGCACCGTTTATAACTCTTGCAAACCTACTAACGAAAATATGTTCAAGACTCAAGTGTATTTATTCAAGCTCTGAACCCTACAAACCTGGAGAACAATATCAATGTCCCGAAGTCGTCCAGCACAAACACTTATGCTTTACATCAAGTACACAGAGCATAAAGTCTAGGTAGCAATAAACAAAATTTGCAGAACTGCTTTGCATTTGGCCACAACTCAGATAACGTCAGGTCGGAACCCATACCTCAAGCCATTAGGTCTCCGACGAGATATCCTACACCGCGTTCAACGATATGATCAACCCATGAAAAAAACTAACACAGCTTCTTACAAAAGAATTTCGCACTCGAGACCTCGCATGAATAATGTTGTCGCGAGATCACAATAAACTCAACCACCAAGAGCACCTTGTGGACGGAAAACGTACATCACTGGAAATGCAATGTTAGTGTAGTCGACATTCCAAGACTTGCAGAACGTGAATCGTATGCAACGATCATACGAGATAAGTCGAGGACACCTCAAATATACAGAACATAATTCTCAATGAATACAAATCAAGTAAATAGCGGGCAATATCGGCCAATAATTCTCCACCATTAGTCCTTGAAACTTGATGAACAAATATAAGACGTCCAATTCTTCAAACACCGAGCTATTTGCTACAACATTAAAATGAAATTTCTTGTTATGTCTGCAAAAATTCTTCACTTTTACGCTCGTTTCGTTCAATGCAAGTTGAAATTTAGGTTTGACGTAAAATTATAACATTTTCAGAAGCCTATGATAATAAAAATTAATAACACTACCACATACGAGTATGTAACTAGAATCTCTACTCTCATTCTGCTCACTACTTAAAGATTCTACATACTTAAAAAAAGAATATCAAATTGTTTATCTAACGGCTGAAATTCAAACCCCTTCGACACGAAAACTTGACAAGGCAATAACTTCAAAGTTGAGCGTATTGATCGATTGATCGCTGCAAAGCCACGGTCTCGGCTTGACTGACATTCAAATTGAAGTTTTAAACCACGACTCAGAAGGGGAAGTCACTCATGATTATCCCAGGGCGGTCGACCTAAGGCTGTCCCCTGAGCTATCGGGCTTCCCCAATGCAAGAATTCGGGAGACGTGATCGGGCTGGAAGGGTCAAACCTGCCGCTAGGTGTATCTTTGCTACGGAGGAGGATGAGGAGGAAGACGATTTCTATCACTGATTTCTTCTATATTATCAATAAAGTACAGGTAGTTCTTTCTTTCATACCTCCAGGGTAAGCTAGCATTGATTTGAACTATTTAAAAGGCGATCGCTCGAGTGCAAAATTAGAACCACATTTGTACTTTATTTATCAGTATTGAGTATAAGCTGATCGCTGGCAATTGAAATCACAGCGAAAATTTAACCTATCGGAACGGCAACCCCACTAGAAAATTCGTAGGTCGTTCCATGGTCGTCTGCACCGCCCGAGCCAACAGTTAATGCGGTAACAGGCAGGACTGGTTATGTGGGCACAATTATGAGGTAGGAACTACTGGGTTTCCCCTGGTAGCTGGGATCAGACAACCTTTAAAACCGAAAGTTGATCTTGCCCCAACGACGCACTTGACTAGGGATATCGACCTTCGTTCGTCAGATCTGTGCATCAAGAATGCCCAAAACCGGTAGCCATAACTTGTAAGACTATAGCCAACTTCTTTGACAGCAACTGAAACAGTACAACGCCTGCAGTTCTTGTCAAGGTTTAGCAATAACAAAATTTTCGTTCAAATTTCTTTATCAGAACTTTTAAATATCCTCTAGTTTCTGGGAACACATAGATGTTAAACAAACACGGCAAAATTATAAAATTATGAAAAAAATATTGTTTAAATTTTATTTCTTGTAAAAAAAGTAAAAAATACATTTGCCAAACATGAAAAAAATTTAATTTCCCTTTAAACGCTTCATTAGGAAAAACAAGTCAGTGCCTTAGGTTCGCTCCAAAGATGAAGCACAAATTTTACGGCGTGTGAATAGTGATGTTACTTCCATACAAATCGATTAAATGCATAACACAATTTTTCAAGTAAAGTATCTTAGAGAAAATAAATTGCAACCTAAAGGGAACAAACTCCTCGTAATTTGAACATCATTATAGTAATATTTGTAAAACAATCAAAATGAGTAAGCAATATTAAATTTATTATGACTGAGAGCTGAGACATTGGTTCTCAACTTTAAAAAGCGAAATAGAAATCAGGTTTGTTACTTCCTCAATTAAAAAAAGTACAGAGTCCAACATTCTTGAGCAGGCAGAGGGTGGTTACTTACACAAAACCAGTGCCTTTTACGAACCGAGAAGCTTTCAAATACATTACGCATGAGCGTGGATAAGAAGAGCCCTAATGACAACTACACACCACCAGTCACGCGCAGCAACAATTACGTGGAAATGAGTGAAGGCGCATGACGTAGCTCGTAAGGTGCCAGCACCAAACCAAAAACTGAAAATATGGACCATGTCGAGAGCACCGAGGGCAGTTCTGGCGAAAGGTGTTCAAATATACGAGTACTATTTCCAACATATGGTTAATCAGGGATATGTAATTTTTCAAAATCATCCTACAACCAAAGGTTATTTATTATCACTTGAATTTACAGAACGGTCTTCGGATTATTGTACATGT
>VCRD01001301.1:120595-134232 GCA_006783055.1 Trinorchestia longiramus
CACCACCACCACACACCACGGGCACCACCACCACCACACACTACGGGCACCACCACCACCACACACTACGGGCACCACACACTACGGGCATCACGACACACATGTAAACTATAAATAAAATTATTCTCGAATTTTTTATTGTTGCTGTAACACGACTTAATGACGTTTAGTTCAATTTTACATTGCTTTTCAATCACAGAATTCATTGTAATCTGTCGTTACCTATACTAAATGGTGACAAAATTAAAATAAATATGTATTTTTCTCTCACTTTTCTTGATTTCCCAAGCGTCGTAGCAACAGAACCTGAATTTTTTATTTTAACTGGCATGAAAAAGACAAATTTCCTAGCAACACGGTCGCAGAATATAGACTTAACTTTAACTTGCAAGGCTAATGAACATCATGCTTTTTCCTCAGTAAATAACACTATACGAACGCATGAATTAAAAGTTTTTTATGGTCGATTATCCATTTAACCCAAAGCTAAAAAGTATAATTTCTGAATTACGAGAAAATTTAACCAAAATTAAAGATACGCAGGTAACACTTCATGTAACTACCGCTGTTTACTCGTGCAGAAATAATACGCACTCTGGTAAACCCTAGCATGCAGAGACATCTAGGAAACTAGGACTCGTTCGAATTTGATGTGCCAAAGCCTACTAAAGTACTAGCTGAGGTAATTCCTGAAGTTATCCTGGCGCATAGGGAGTCCCCACGTCCTGGGTTTCACTCAAAACACAATTACACAAAAGATGCCTGGAACCTGGAGCATGCACGATGCAGTGTCGCGCGCCTGGCATTCGACTTCAGTTCGTTTACGTGCCAGTCTGCAGGCAGCTTCCATAGAGAGTGCACGCAAAACGCTCCCAGTACACGTTAGCTCATCCAAGTGAGATTCAGTGGACATATCTGCTACACAACAGCTGCTGTTAGCGAGAACTTTCCTCGCTTCTCAGAGTACTGTTAGTTCAGTTCGTTTCTTGTTTTGCAAGTGCACAAGCATCATTCGTGGAGCTTCTTAATAAATTGGCGAGTGAAGTTCCTAACGCTTTACGAGAATATTCACTACACAAATCGGTGGATTTTTTTATAGACAGCAGCAATTGCTGACAAAAGGTGAGATATACATCATAATAACGAGCATGTGTTAATGTAAAGATTTTTCATAGGCTGATGGCTCACAAATCGAGTTCAAGTTTAACGACACAAAGAGAAAGCTGTAACTCCAGATCTCATGGTCTAGACCTACGCCCCTTTTTGAGTATTTTCTCAAGGTCTAAATATAAGTAGACCACATTGAACCCATCCTAAATTGACCAGGCAGTCACCATAAAAAAAAAATCAATTCACGTTACATTTTCTGTCAATGTTTACCACAGCGCCAATGATCTTCGAAACATTCAGTTAGAATTCCCTTCGAAGTGTTTCAAGATTAAACTGATTGAAATTAATATTTTTATTTACTTTACAGCCAAACGTTCTTCATGATGTTGTCTTGCAGGTAACAAAACCAAAATATGTGTCATGTTATAGAGGAAATAATCTGAAAATATTACACTACTGCAATCAATCTCACACGATGCTAATTTTGGTAACACATGTCACCATGCTGACGCATTGTGTTGTCCTCATATTAAGCAAAATACCATGATTTCCATTACCATCAACATTATTTGTATTTATTTCATAGGAACTTCCACACGTTTCAAAATTGTTTTGGTAAACTATTCGAAGATTATCACCGCTTGAACAATGACAACATTCTCGACGACCAACATATCTGAATGTATTTTAGAAATTGATACCGTCCTAACCGTACTGTTATAAAGCCGCCATTTTCGTAAATTTAATCCTGGACATCAACTGATCACAAACACGGACTCGGTGACACGGCATCGCATGAATTTAATCCTGGACATCAACTGATAACAAACACGGACTCTGTGACACGGCATCGCATGAATTTAATCCTGGACATCAACTGATAACAAACACGGACTCTGTGACACGGCATCGCATAAAGCGGACGGGCGCCTGAGGTTCAACTTCATGACAACAGAGCTCCCCCGGTTGCAGCCCGAAACAAGTTTTAGGCGAACACAAGATTGCCAGAGCCGAGCACACGGTTCTCAGAACTCGAGTTTGTTGACATCCGACGATGCAAGTGAAGGGAAGGAAGAAAGAAACGCTAACCGCAAGCACCAGGAGCCTCGCAACTAAAATTGCGAAACGCTTGATGCCAATGCGTTTATAGAGGAACGCGGTCTGTAAGAAATTATCGAGAAGGGTAGCAATTCGAGGCTACGTTTTTTCAATTAAAAGATAGCATTCCTACAGTGATGATCATTAAAATTATTGTAGTAAAGAAAGTAGTAAGAATACGCAATTCAATCGGAAGAAAAATTTAAAAACAAACCAGTAAAACTGACTGTGCGGCAAGAACGAAACTCGACTATTAGACGGAAGCAAAGTTCAACAACTTATACATCATTCAAGTTAATATTGAGAGATTCGAACGTGTCGCTCTTGAACAGAAGAATGAACCAAAAACTCTGGTGATCCAAGACAATGAACGCCAAGTTATGATCACTATTTATTAGTGGTTTTAACACAGCTGCCACAATAAGAGCGACCTCAGCAATGATGCGCGGCATAAAAAAGTATACCTAATTTGAAGTTGGACTGTCTCATTACAATGGATATCTACAGTGGAAGTTGGAATACTGATCAGATAAAGACACAAGGGCAGTGATGCGTGCTTCATGGCGGGGATCCTGGTGTTTTGGAGCAGATCCTCCAACAAACAAGGGTGGAGTGCAGTCTGCCTCTGTCGTGTGGACTACACAACTGGCCGTCAGCCACACAGCCTCTATTCGTAACCACTTGGAGTGTCAAAATGTTATTCGTATTTTCGTTAGTATATTGTAATGTTTGAAAATTATAACAACATAAATGTTACAAAAGTTATCAGTATTTTCACATTCATCAGTGATGGCATCAGCATGAGTCACGAAAGTTTATCCTCGAACTCATCTGCCCCAAACTCAGAATCATTGGCAAAATTGCGTAGGTGCTGGAAGATGATACAAACCTAAACGACAACCTCTGCTATGACAAGCGAAAGTCAGAATGAACAGTGAACATTCAAACTTTACGTGAACCAGACAGCTACAATGGACCAATACTTTTGATGAAGCAGCCCTGCAATATTGAACATAAAAGCGAAGCTACCCTGCAATATTAAATGCGAATGTGAAGCAACTCTGCAATATTAAATGAGAATGCGAGGTTATTCTGCAATATTAAACTATTTCATTGGAAGATCGAAGGAATTATGCAGTAGCCTACCATCCAGTAGAAATCTTCGGCAGAAAATTCGACATCAAATTATGCCATATTCTCTCGACTGAAATTTCATTAACAAAGAGAGCAAAACTCAATAATTTCTGGGGAAACCTGTTAAATCTAAAGCGATAACGATAATAAGCAGCTGACAGAATAGTTTAAACGTCAAGGTCTGGTGATAACCTTTGAGCGAAACGGAGTCAGTCAGTCAGCGCAATGTGAGGCTCCGGAGATCATTTGGAAACTCTCTCCAGCAGAGACAGATAGGGAACCTGACTTCTGAGAACCCAAGTTACGGAATGAGGTCGTTAGAACATCACTCAGCTCCCTTAATAACCCTCCTGACAACTACTCCTTCCAGCGCTACACTGTAATTCTAATCAGCGTGATCAACCCTCTTGAGAAATGCACACCGCAGCGCTGGGAAAGCATTGTAATTCTATTCTAATTACAGGATCATTTGAACAGGCAACTTTACGTGAATGTGAAGTGAATTCAATTTTTATTGTCTTGAGCAGCTTTCTTAGTGTTGGAGTTCATGTATGCATAAGCTCATAGAAATTATGCCTCTGCAGAATACCATAGCAAGGACAACTTCCCCACATAAATATCTCGGCAAATATTATTTGAATTCAGCAAAAAGTGCAGCTGCACGTTGCATGCAAAGATGAGCTACAAAAGATGAAGTTGGCTCGTGTATTAGCACACTGAAATTTCAAGTTACCCATTATAAAAACATCAAGAAAACTTAAATTTCTTTCACCTTTTAAATATTTGAAAACGTAAAAAAGATCAACAATCACGCAAGATTGACAAAAAATAAGACGCTAAACAACAAAATAATACCTGAATCATCAAGTAGATCGAACACCAGGTATGCTGACTGAAGACCTCTTGCAGTCAATTAGTGCTGATGAAAACAGAATAGAGATAATTTCGCGTGAATGCGACGCTTGAGCGCCATGGACACGCACATGCAGCGTCACGCATAGCGAGTGCGCATGCTACGCTCAGTGTGAACACATGCGTTGTGTCGCATAGTGCAGCATGCACTGCACCAGCATAAGTGCCTTAGCTAGACACCTCTTAATAACTCATAATCGCTAGAGATAGTCTCAGTTCAATCATCCTATGCACTTTCATGTTACTCAGTTCGACTCAAGAAACATGCAGAATCCAAGGAAAGTTCTGGTCAGGTTCCGGGGTTCCGCAACGAAGGCTTTAACAGTAGTTGGACTTGCTTTAAACGGCACAAAAAGGGCAGGTTCTACCGCAGCCCATGCAGATTGTGGTTACTTGTCCACAGACCACAAGCACCTCACACTTTTTTTACAGAACGTATTGGTTTGATGTTGCTTCTGTAAGGTTGGCGTGTGTCACAAATATTGCTGCTGCAGGGGAGAATGATTGCGTGAACTCCTCACTCATCTAGCATGAGTTGACGAGGTCACTGGCTCCACAATGTCACGAGCCAACCATGGCCAGGCAAGAGCAAGCGTTTAGCCAGTAATGATCAAACAGTGCTAGTGATGCAGTGAAAGAAGAGCCGCTTGCTATAAACGTAGTATAACTAAAAAGATTCGAAACATACACCAGCGGACATGGTTAAGAAAATTTTGCACATCAAAAGCACGCAACAAAAGTGACAGAGAATGGCAGGCAGAAATTTCGAAACTAAATAACATGTTATTTGACACTAACTCAGGTGAATTCAAGTTCAACTTTCGTAATGTATTTCATAAACCCCGTTCATTTGATACGAATATGAACGGTGAGTCCAGCAACTTGAAGGATGATAGCGATGAAAAATGGAGAACGAAATGACTGCGTAACTGACGCATGACTGACGCGAGGTCAAAAGCCGTGACGCCCCTCAAGTACTCCTCCTCTGTTTGAAAGTCACGTTCCTCAGCAGTGAGAGCTCTGAAATTCATCTAGGATTCCCCTTCCGTGAATTGGTCGCATCGTTTCAACATTGGGGCTAAATTTATTCAGTTCCGCAAAAACCTCTTCGACACCTACGGGATCGTTAACTGAACAGCGATGCGCTGTAATGCGTGGATATATTTAATCCTCATGTTGATTACGCATGAATTTATTGAAATGTTCCTACATCAATAATGCAAAGCGAGATAACCACTACCCTATAACAACTCAACGAGAACAATTAACAAGAATTGCAGAGTTAAAAAAATGGTTAACAAGAACAACACCACAAGAAAGCCAAGCGACAAAATATCCCCGTAAGATAAGTGGTAAAAAGTCACAGCTATTTCTGTGCAGGCATGCAAGAACTCCCTAATAACCGCTTCAACAAGCTTGGAACGGACGGATAAACATGTTCATTCGCTCGGAAATTTGCAGATAACAGGTCTTACGAACAGTCTTAGGATTAAGAGAAATATTTTAAAAATAATAACGCATACCCAAGGAAAATTGCACAAGAACATGTTTTGATTGTATAGATCATGAACTAGATAGCGTTTAGAACCGTAACTAAAGAGGCCGTGCTAAAAAAATCACTACATTTTATCTAAGGTAAGAGGTCATACTACTTCAATTAATTGTACAAAATCAATCAGTTAAATTTATTTTTTTATTTTTTCACAGAGCGCACAAAATGCACGGGGTGACGACGATTATGTGGTTGGCGATGGTTGCAGCAACTCTGATCTACAACCCCACCGCCAGTCAAGACCTCGGTTCAGCCCACCAACGATGGACATGGGGCCGGCGTCATCACGCCTTCCAACCCCAGACAGAACTTAGATCTTTTCGAAGTCAGCAGCGACCAAGCAGCTCGGCAAATCGGTTTGTTCGAGTTGCAGAAAGCAATGAACCCAGAGCTCACGGCACGACAACTTTCAAAAGTATCACCGCAAGAACTATTCCGGCTCTACACCCGACGATCACTAAAGTTCTCGTGAACGGCCAGGAAAAAGAAGGCACTCCTAGTAAGCCACCTATGAAACCTTCACCAGTCGACACAACGCCGCACTTAATCAACCCAACACTGGGTAGCCACTTCGAAGTCATAGAACGAGAACTGAACACTCCTGACAATACGCAAGGAAGACCAACGCCTACCATCATTACACCTGGAGAATACCCATACCCTTTTGATGCAAAACCAGTGGATCTTGGAGATGGCACCAGTATTGGAGGAAAAATTCCAGACGACACTCTTCCTATCGATAACCAGCCTGTGAGTAATTCTCATACCAAAGGACCGTATCAGCCTCCTAAAGTTTCGGAAGACCACGATACAAGGTACACAACATTAGACAAGCTTTTCAACAGCAGACTCCCCACAGAGTTGCCGGACCCTCTAACACTCTCCAACGAAGTTCTTGGAGGTCTTCATCCAGATGAGGTTTTCTACGCAGACAAAGACTTAGTAATCATCAAAGGCGGTGGGTTCCATCCCAAAAACTCACAAAAGCCTCCTGGCTCCGACAATCTAGAAGAGGAAGCCCAAAACGCAGTTAAACCTGTACCTACTGGCAATGAACTTGGGGAGGCAAACGATCCTCGTATCACTAACGTCCGCCCTGATGATAAGTTCTCACGAGTGCCACTACCGTTCCGTTTCGTTAATGGCAACATCCCAACCATCGTTAGTCCTCCTAATAACGGTCACCAACGCGCCCAAAATCGGCAATTCAGACCAGTCCATGACGCATCTTTCAGACCACTACCACGACAAAACCCGCGACTTGCTCAATACACCTCGGCATCATCCCAACATTCGATCGCATACAAAGAGCCACCATCCAATTTCCCAAATTTGGGTGAAGAAGAATTCATGATCGCAGAACCATCATCAGTCTCCGGAGTCAAAATTCTCCCTCCCCCCACAAAACGGTCAACTGACCCCAATGTGATAAGTTATCACTACCAATCAAGGGGGACTGGTAGTAATCAGCATCCTATTGTCGACTACACGATAGAAAGACAAAACAGCGGTAATTTCAACCGTCAACAAGCAAACAGTAACAGCCACCAAACTTCAAATGCAAATCAGAATCAAAACCAAAACTTCATTCGGAATTCACCAGAGAAAGTTACTTCTAAGATCCAGGATCAAGCTCACAGAAATTTCGCAGCCAATCGACAACCGCAAACTGGAGGTGAGGACTTTTCTGTACCAGCTGAAGGGCCATTTATAAATCTGGTTCCTAGCGTACAAACCGTACGAAAAGAACCATCATCAAGGCCAGGGGCGCGACCTGTAATTTCTCTGGAGGGCGACACGCGGGTCAACTTCTTGCCTCCACTGCCACCTGTTAACCCACAAGCGCAGGTTTTCAACAACAATCAACAGGGAGCTTCATTTCACCCAGCCACACATCAACAAACGAGGCCAAGTACAGTCTTCACTTCACAACCAGCACAACTGGTCAACCCGAGCTCACAACCCACGCGATTGGGTAACACGATCCGAGAGAATCCAGTGTCATTGGCTGGAGACACGCGGGTTAATTACCTCCCTCCCTTGCCACCCGTGAACCGACAAGCTGAGGTGTTGGCTCACCGTCCCAGGGTGAGGAACCAACCAGGATCTACCCCTCAAGTGACAAGGCTCAACCCGCAAGTCACAGGGCACATCGCTCCTCAACGCCCGCAAACCCGAAGACGAACCGTCCACCAATCAAATGGCCAGAAGAGGTTCATGGAGCCAAGGAGGAGGACACGGACTAGGCAAAGACCTACCCCTACATTGTAAGCAGGAGTTATAGAATACCTTTTTTTGTTTTCGTTGTGTCATGTTGGCACGCGTGTGAATACGTAGCAGTAGTTGAGCGTACAAAGTGCATTAATTTAACGAGTGTAAACACCATGTAGAAATTTGTTTGATTGTTAGGTGTCGGATGACGTACGCATCTGTACACAACCGAAAAAACTTGTTCAAGTAAATGAAACAATTGAAACTATTTAAAACAATAAACCAATTCCAATTGAATTGACATACGTTGTTATTATAATGGAGTGACTTATCTTAATTAAATCTCTCAATTAAATACCTTAGTGACGTTTTTTCTCAACATCTACATAGAACTTTTTTTTAAAAATAGTTGTACTTAAAAGATGTGGAGCGTCAGACAGACCATGTCACTAGCGACAATACAAACTGAACATCCAGTGCCAAGAATTGGTACATTCGAGACATGATCTCAAATAGAAAAAGATATTCCATACATGATAAATATCACAGCCTTCAAATAAACCAAGAAAAAAATGACTCATTTAAAAGGAAATACGTTTTGAATCATGAATATCGCGATGCTCATGCGGACGACAGACTTGACATTCAAATAACCATCGAGTTGAGGCGTACAGGAAATGCTTGTACGCTGCACTCCATCCCTTATGAATGTTTGAGGTTAAAAACTGGATGACCTTGAGCCGACGTTAACGACGGAGGAACTAATTGTCTCAATAATAAGAACGAGCGTCACTAACACGACGCGCACGGAAGCCGGCTTACTCAATTCATGGCTTTGACGCTTCTTCGTTAAATTGCTAGCAAACCAAGAAATGTATGAGTAACAATTAGAAAATGATTTTCAGTTTATGGTCATTGGTGACGCTTATTTTTGAAGACGTCTTACAGAAGCAGTGAATTACAAGTTGGACACAAAACTAGAAAAACAATTGAAACATAGTCAACTCTTAAACGACAAGCGACGTTGTTCAATTTGACTTCGTTATTTCAACCCAGAAAAATTAATACGAACTTCAGTCAATGGTCGTTGCATTTGTTTAATAGAGTTTGATCTCACGTCGAATATTTTTCTTTTTTCAACATAAGCTCTCAATTGTTAAAAAACACTGATTTACAGAGACACTAGTAGGCATTGCCATTTTAAAACTAAATAGATCAGTTTGTAAAAATATGTGACGATAAAATAATTACCACAATAATAGATTGATGGCAAATGTTTTTCACTATTGACTAAATGGATAATTAAACATATATAGATCATTTCCCCCACCACATCTTTGCAAGCAAAGAAGGTACGTCAACAATTTAAAGATGAATGTCGAACGTTCCGCTCCCAAAAAATTGAACAAAGCAAAGAGGAACAGATCAACTTCATAATAAAACGGACAAAACGCGGGCTTGTGGCTAAACTGAAACCATCATTAGGTAAAACTCAAATCACTAGACAAAAGTTGAAATTCGGAAAATAACTTTCTTCAGCGAAGCATCTAGGAAAAATAAACGAAGAAAATAAATTGAAGAACAGACCTCCCACGTGAAATACACAATACGACCTCACGTGTTACTTACAATAGCACTCAGAATTTTAGTTACGGGCAACAAGCCTAAATTACGAAGGTAACGACAGAGTGCAGCTGTGCTAGAGGATGCATGAGTCGAGACCAAGCCAATTTTGGATGCAAGGTTTCGAGCATGAAAAACCGGGAGCTGGAGTATCATAAATACACGTTCGAGGAGCCATATAATCGGCAAACTGAAGAGTAACAATCACAGAGGATACACTCGACAAACCAGGAGTATCATGAATACAAGTTGAAAGAGTCACCCAATATGAAAACTGAAGAGTAACAATTACAGAGGATACACTCAGCAAGCCTGGAGTATCATGAACACAAGTTGAAAGAGTCACCCAATATGGAAACTGAAGAGTAACAAGCAGAGACGGATTGACTCAGCAAACAAATAAGATCAAGTCGCGACCTTGGCAGCCAACTCATCTCTCCCAACAAGCGAATAATAGGCGCGGTGGTGTGTTTGACTAACACCGTCCAGACAATCCAGCAGCATTCCAGTCAAGTGATTCAATGGATTGCTACACGAGTGAAAAAACATCTCCGCTACGATTATTAAAAAAAGGCCGACCCGTGTATGACGTAAGTAAAACTAAAACAAGGTCAAAGCTACGTCAGTGTAGAGCCATGTTTATGAAGGTCATTTTGATCGAGACACCCGTTCACAACACAGCAGACGAGGGACAGGTTTTTTCTAACAAGAAGGTAAGAAGTGACGCGTAAGCAAACTTGTCTGTCTCGAGGCATTACAGCAGGAGTCTCTGTTTTATCAAAATATATTCGAGCATAACTCGAATATATTTTGTCGCATCAAACGTGATATTTCGAAGATAAACGCAGTTCCCTTTGAAATTCCGTGAATGAAGCTAGGCAGTTATAAGAACAATGAATATGTGATGCTGTATATAAATGACAATGAACTTAGGGAAAGGCGATAATGCGTAGTTGCCTTACGCAGGTATTATACTGTAAAAGTTGAATTTCAGGAGAGGCTGTAACGTATAAAGAACGAATACCAATAATATTTAAGTAAAACGGTAATCCTATGCAAGTAGCCGTATAATGTTAATGCAAACTTGGAACTGTCGAATGTTATTTTATGTCTATCAAGCGAGTCAAAACATTCAATTTCGGATAGAAATGTTGAAGGATGACAGAGAGAAGTATTGTTACCTTGTTTCTTATATTACGTTTTCGTTCATAGTTTTTTTTGTTGAAATAAAAGAAATCACAAAACTGTGTTTCCTATCCCATATAATTACTAGATCCCACCGAGAAACGGATTTTTGTATTAATCAAATTACATTTTTTGGAAACGAGACTAATAAACTAACTGACGTAGCAAGTAAGTGATAATTAGGGCGGGTGGTCAAGGTCAATGAAATAGACCATGTGAGACCCAAATAACTTTCGTTCACGAAAATATGATCGGATGCGAGACTTGAAATTATTCTTTAAATCTTCTCGAAAACTAGGAACTTCTAAAGTTTTCCTTACTCGCAAAAAGAATTATTTACTCGAGTTTTAATTGCAGTGTAACTACGCACTAGCATTTTAAATCCAAAACAAAATGTAAATTTCCCAAGCTTGCTAGGAAAGAAATTCACGAGGAACTTCATGTAATTTAAAGGAACTGTTTGCCTAAATTTTACGATACCAGCACTTCTTAGTCATGGAACTCGAGTCAGTTAGTATATATGTAGTCTTCTTCGTCTTTTCAGGCGGTCTTACAACAAGCCAAAAACACATCACAGAACAGTACAAACCAACCACACAACTACCAACTCTCTCCTTTTTTCAGTAAGTCTTTTTGTCAGCAATTCCTTGCGTTTCCGAACAACCAAAACGCCCCTAAGAGTAGGGAAAAACTCATGCTTAGCTACACCAAAAATCCTTACACCAGAAAAAAAGTCTCCAGTCAACAACGCAATAAGGAACGAAGATGGCGGCCAGTAATCCGCCAGCCAACTCGCTGAACTGCATGAATTATGAAGTTCGATGACGACCTTCCACTCAGATTCGAAATAAATGAATTTCTTTGGCTCGCTGGTACCAATGAAAGTCGTGCACCAGTAGGAGGTTAGAATACAAATGGAGTTGGTACAATAATTTCATGAACAGGTGCCTCTCGTTAACAATGCGCGCAAAACGAAACTCTACTTTCAAGCACAATTTCCCAATGATTGTCGCTTCACACCACACGTTCGAAAAATCTTAAAAAAAAAAAGATCTCACGTATATGGAAAATTTAAAAGTGAATGCAACCAAGCAAACTTGGTAGTCATTCAATTGACGGACGAAAAAACGAGTGCTGTTTATCTTTCACTTACTGAAGAGACGTTTGGGTGGTCCAGTCAGCACTGCTATCTCGTAAAAAAAACTCCACCGACAAGAAAAGCTTCTCTAATAAGGCTCCGACTCCACAAAAGAGACCATACAAATCCTGTAAACAGCACCAATAATTTTTGCGCAGACACTTTCAGCCCAAACTCTATTTTGTAGCCACGATACACCACCTACTGGAAAAGCATTCATTTTAACGAGGACACGCGCAGGAATATAAATGTCGAAAAACACCGCTTTGAAAGTAATGATGAAACTAAATGAAAGTATTTAGTACTCACCGGTGTTGACGTCGTTCTCTTGAGAGACATCAGTGATGGGTTTATCGTGTAATCTGGAAACAAGAAAAAATTCATCACACTATAATTATTGAATGTAAAACTGTGGTAAAATGATACAGAGTTTTCTACCACACCAGGCGCTGTAATTGATTTGTATCGAACTTGAGCCTCTAGTTATGTAGATTTGCAATACGATTTTTAAAATATACACACCATTTTACCCTATATTGCACGAATAACTGGACAATATACTAAAGATTACCGACACCAATGACTCCGCCTATACCATTTCCCATATCTAAAAGACGGCCTATACACTCATCTCATCTATGCACGATGATTGACAGCACTCCGCTTGACCAATATATCTGATACTTGAAGCCGATACCATCGAATTTATCTAATCACTGAAACCATGAAATACAGTTTATCCTGCTTCAAAGAAGTAGAAATACCGACACTTTAAACCTTCGCTCAATAGCACAATGGAAAAAAATCTTACAAAAAAACGAAGACTCTCATCTGATTAACTTGCAATGGCTGACGAAACCGAAACGGCTGACGAGCATTAAATGGCTGACGCCCCTGAAATGGCTCATTCCTCTTGAATGGATGACTCGCTTGAAATGGCCCCCTTACTTGAAATGACCGACTTGAAATGACCGACTAACCTAAATACCGACTAACTTGAAATGGTTGACTAACTTGAAATGGTCGACTAACTTGAAATGGTCGACTAACTTGAAATGGTCGACTAACTTGAAATGACCGACTAACTTGAAATGACCGACTAACTTGAAATGACCGACTAACTTGAAATGACCGACTAACTTGAAATGACCGACTAACTTGAAATGACCGACTAACTTGAAATGGCCGACTAACTTGAAATGGCCGCCTAACTTGAAATGGCCGACTAACTTGAAATGGCCGACTAACTTGAAATGGCCGACTAACTTGAAATGGCTGACTAACTTGAAATGGCCGACTAACTTGAAATGACCTAAAATGACGTGAAATGGCACGCCTCACCTCAAGTAGATGGAGATGGCTAGTCTAGCGGCGTCCCAGAAAAACTCATTGCTCCTAAGCACATCCTCCAGACGCAGGAGCTGCACGTACGATCGCAGGGTCATCTTGCGCATGCAGTACGTGTGGAAGTCAAACTGATCCTCGATGATCTCCGTGAAGTGCTGCTCATCACACACAACATCCAACAATTAACAACAACACTCAAGTCGTGGCTATCACTGTGTCTTCTCTAAACGTTAATATCACTGATGTGGTCTCCGAACATGTTGCGACAATTTAAATATCTTTACTTGAAAAACACAATTCACAAAGTTTTGATTCAATGCTTTGACG
>VCRD01001301.1:138567-162248 GCA_006783055.1 Trinorchestia longiramus
ATGTATCAAAAGATGTACGCCGTCAATGAAACATGGCAAGTTTGAACATAAGAGTAATTTGTCGTGATCTATAGTTGCACACGGAGACAATTTAAGTAAGCTATTATGAGACTAAAATGCAGCATGGGAAAGCTAATACACATGAGGGTACATATAGTGCATTATAACTGAATTCAGTGCTTGAACGAACAGACACACACGTATGGAAAATAAAATACATGGCGTATCAGTGGCTTAATTAAGCTAAACAATGAATGAATAATGCACATTTATGCATTCCATACTAAATGAGAACTGCCTAATACAGATAAACCTAATCTAGCCTCAGTAATCCAATCCTTTTATAAAGAATGAGAGTTAAATTAACAGAAGAATTTGACAGGATAAATCTTAAATTCAAAATTAAACTAACAAAGTTTCCAGATGAGGTAAGTAAAAACAGTACTAGAACACGCACATTAACTGCAGTAACAAGAACACTTACTTGAGGCTATATTCCTTATAAAGCTCTAACTTTTGTTCCACTGAAGAGAGCTCTAACGCTTCCTCCAACTTTAGATAATAATCCTTATTTTCAGGATTACGGTCTATTAAAACTCTATAGAATTTCTCGGCCTCTTGAGGACGACTGAGGGCGAGGAGCAGCTCCCCTGGAACCAGAAAAAATACAAATGCATTGATTAAAAAAAATTATTTGTAGTTATAAATAAAATAAACATCTATACCGCACACATATGCATAAAATTATCACTTTTAAAGTATCTGGTATATGAAATTAATTTACAAATTTACATCCTATTGCAAATGGGAAATCAACTTTCTAAATCAGGATCAAAAACAAGCGTGAAACGTTCCTACACAATTATTACCAATAAAAAGTATGATGGTAACTAGAAGCAGTGCATCACTCACCTCTAATTTCAAGAGACGTGACCTTATCATAAATAGACTCCTTATAGGTATTGATGTGTTCTAGTGCCTCCTCCAGCAGCCCTGCCTCCCTCATCACCATGTTCTGGTACAGCAGGAGCTCGCTGTACTCGTAATCGTACGTGTTCTTCTGCAACACAAACTTGGTGTAAGAACACAAGGTTTTTATAAGAACACAGGGCAACACAAACTGATAGTGAAAACCCAAAGTTTTAGCAAGAACACAAGGTTTTAATAAGCGCACAGGGCAACACAAACTCCATAAGAACACAAGGTTTTAACAAGCACACAGGGTAACACCAACTCTCCAAAAGAACACAAGGTTTTAATAAGCACACAGAGCAACGCAAACTCTTCATATGAACACAAGGATTTATTAAGCACACAGGGCAACATAAACTCTTTATAACAACACAGGGTAACAAACATCACTCGAGCATTAGAACAAAGGACAAAACAAACTTTCTATAAGATAGGACATCGAAGTATATAGCAGACACGGGCTTGGTGCATTTCAGAATAGAAAAATCATCTTCGTTCCTTGTTAGCTATTAATAGTCTATTCATAAACAACGCAGAATAACACCACATGGGCATACTCATGAAAATTGGAATCTTTTCTTAGATTACTAAGAAAATCACCAGCTTGGTCGACTGGTGAGCGAATCTGCTTGCGAGCGGAATGACCCGGGTTTGAATCCCGCTGCCGACATGGTTGACGCGGCTAGAAATACGGCATGGGACTTGGGTAAACAACCGAATAATTATCGAAGTAATTATCCGACCCAAGAATGGGCCAGAAGGTTCGTTCCTATAGCCTCATTCTATTCTATTCTACTAAGATATTAAATCTCGAACAAACATGGTTGAAGAACCTATTTCCTTCTTTCAATCATGCAGGGGAAGAGATTTATTTTTGTGCTATTCAAGCCTATAGAAACTGAGGTAAAATCTAAATTTTATTTACAGTAAAGCTGAAGATTCTATGCACACATGAAATGCATTAAATTAGAAGTCAACTATAACTAGCACTACAAAAGTCAACTATAAATAGTATTTTTAAACTGAAGCACAACATAGGTTCAAATGAAAGTCACACTATGGGACACATTCGTGGTTTACAGACAAAATTATTTAACCAACCTTCACCTGCATGGTTTTTCTGAACTCTTCTAGAATCTTCAAGGCAGAGTTATAATCTTTGAGTAAATGGAACGACATTGCGTAGCCTATCCAGGAAGCCCGATGCGTTGGACGTAACTCGAAAAGTTTGTACCGAGTTTCCTGTGGAAGAAATATTTTCATGTACTCAAATTTCAATCCCATATAACAATATTCCAACCCTATTAATAGGTCAGGATTTAATTCAACACATTGAGAAAAGAAGTAAGGCATTAAACTCATGCATGGATTCTAAAAGGAAAATTATAATAGCTCTGAATGAAAACACAAGAGAAAGGCATAACAATTTTACATCACTGATAATAATAGGTCAGTTGGCCATCCATATGTTGGTAGTGAGAAGTTAGAACTTGTGGCTAGTCTCTGCCATCACAGGACTTGATTGTTTCCTGACATTAACAGACTTGATTGGTGATTGGTCTCCGACATAATTGATGATTGGTGTCTGACATTAAGGGAATTGATTGGTCTCTGACATATTTGATGATTGGTGTCTGACATCAAGGGAATTGATTGGTGTCCAACATCAAGGGAATTGATTGGTGTCCGACATCAAGGGAATTGATTGGTGTCTGACATCAAGGGAATTGATTGGTGTCTGACATCAAGGGAATTGATTGGTGTCTGACATAATTGATGATTGGTGTCTGCCATCAAGGGAATTGATTGGTGTCCGACATCAAGGGAATTGATTGGTGTCTGACATCAAGGGAATTGATTGGTGTCTGCCATCAAGGGAATTGATTGGTGTCTGCCATCAAGGGAATTGATTGGTGTCTGCCATCAAGGGACATAATTGTGATTGGTTTATGATACCTAGATACTAAAATAGCAAGCAAAGAATGTAGCATTTAGCCCGTTCCTGTTGTTAATTGCTATTCTATTTTTACTTTCAGAATTTTAGCAAATGGTAAAAACAATTGAGATAAAATTTTTCTAATGACATAAATATTTAATAATGCACTTATAGAGTAAACCCTCAAAAGAGTTTTAACCTTTTAGAAAACCAGCATATACATACAATACATATTTAACAACAAAAAATTAAGTTCCACTGGATATTTAATATAAAAAGCATATTCATAAAGCCCACATTCAACACATACTGCACTCACCCTATAGCCTTCAAGGTCCCTCATTTGAATTTGAAGCAGACTTAAATCCCTTAGGATTTGAAGGTTGTCTCTATCCCACTTGAGGGCATTGCGGTAGCACTTGATAGCCTCATCGTACTTCTTGTCCGACCGCTGCAGCAGACCGAACACATGCCAGCAGACGTGTGAGCGAAGGTTGTTCCGAAGACCTTGCCTCACAAGCTGGTATGCCTCCTCCTTCCGGCCCAGGCAGTTCATTGTCAAGCCCTTCATTGCTTGTGTTTCTGAGAATAATCACATTTAAAATAATGAAAAAAGCTAATCTTTTATTGAAAACTTGTGATTGTCACCTATTTGGTATCCTCCTTTTGGTCTTGGCAGGTCTATGTCAAGCCCTTTATTGCTTGTGTTTCTGAGAATAATAAGATTCAAAGTAATTACAAAAAGAACTAAAATGTTGATCTACAGGTATTTTTTGATTGGCAATTCAGGAACATTGTCAACTGAAGTAAATGCATTATAAAATAAGGGTAAAACTCAATTAACTCTGAGTTCAAATCAAAGATTCCAACAATAAATTACAGACATGAAGATGCAATTTTAGTTTCACTCTCAATATAATTGAAGTCTTATAGTTTCAAAAATATACAATATAAAAAAAACAAAGTTGCATATTTGTCACAATCTAATACATAAACCATCAATTAAATCACAGCAAAATTATTACACACTCAGAGCTTCATTATTAGGAGAAAAACCAGTAAGTAGGAGCTAAAAATTTCCAAGTAAAAGAAGCTCCACTTATTGTCCTACATTAACATTTAGTATTTAATAGAAGCACTATCTCAAATAACACTTGCAAGCAAGGAAGGATCCATGAGAGAAGAATTGAAGTGCTTAAGTGGGCCTCTCTAGTGCTGGGTGTTGGTCTTGTTTTATTAACTAAATCCACACCAATTGTTACTTCAACATTATATTCTATTATATGTAGACATCAAATTTACAAGCAAATGTACTTTGCTACATTTTCAAAAGAAGAAACAAGTTCCAATCAATAAATAGCTACTGAGTTCCTAAAAATTAATAAAAAAAACATTTGTTACTCATTTACTCATCGGTACAAAAACATGCATTGATAAAATACAGATATGAAGAAATTTTGAAAAACTCCTTACCTCCATGGTTTGGGTAGTTCTGCAGAATCTGCTTGGCAAACTTCAACCCATTCTTGTACTGCTTTTGCTCGTAGCATTTCTGAAAAAAATAAACATTATTATATCACCCTGCATAGATATAAGTAGTTATTGCTCCAACACTGGTCTTTAGAGAATACTTTTCTATGAACTCTGAAAATTTCCATTCATTAAATAAGCTCTGTTTTTCAAGTAACATAAGGCTTTCAGTAAATGAGGTATACCAAGCACAAAGAATTTAGTACTGAGAGTGGATGAAGCAGCGTGCAGAGCACCAGCTTGCCTGGTTTACTCTGCCAAAGTTCACTACAAACAACACACATTAGCACTCAACAGTGCAATGGGAGTGGTGCAAATATGTGAGAATTTCAGTACAGGAAAGATGCTGACAATAACTTGAATTCTCAGAATGAAGTGTCTTCAAGAAGTACATGAAAGAGTAAACTAGAAACAAGTAAAATACAGATGAAGAATTACTTCCTACAGATAGTGAAATTGCCATTTCCTAACTCCACATGCAAATCCTACACAATTGAGTCAATAGTGCATTAAGCCAAAGGTATGCTCTCAGCAAGTGCAGTGATCTTCAAATGAAGTATTTCTAGACTTGATACAACTAAAACCTAGCTCTGAGTGCAAAGGATACAGAGTTACCATCAATGCCCTAGTTTTGCTTAAGTGCATTCAGCAGTGTTCATAAGAGTAGGTGATGTTTGCTGCTTGCAAAACAAGAATATGAAAACTAGAAATTCATTCAAGCAACTTTTCAACATCAAAATCACCCATGAAATATCTAACAATTAACATGTTTATAAATATGTTGATGTTTGTGAGCATACACATTCAACTAATGCCCACTATGCTCACAAACTCCACAACTGCACCTAAAGTATCAACTTCCAAAACCCAGTACACAAATATGTATTATGTATTGTATATATTTCAGTATGTATTACCATCAGTTACTAGATTGCCTGCAAAAATCATTACAGCACTTCAAAGCAATTTTCAAATATTCACAATTTAACTAGATACATGCAATAGGAAAATATTCATAGTTATTATTCAGACCAAAAATTTTTGAAGTAAGAATCTCTTCACATAATTTGTAATGTAATAAATATAATAAAATTGCTAAAGAAATAAATTTTCACATATGAATTCTACCTAGAAAAATGATATTTTAATGTCAATACTAACACACTTTCTGAGACAACATTATCAGCTTTAGGACATAACTCAAAATTTTAGTAGTAATACTGCATTACTAAAAACAAAAAGTACATACTTTAATTTTCTCAGAAACAAAAGAATATGGTTTTCTCAAAGACACTACCCTCTGATGGGTCCCATCACAGCAAACAAAAACATTGTGAAACACAACCGTGGGGGACAGCGCAGGAAACGATTCAGTGGGTGACCACAACATGACAATTGCATAACTAGCAGCATGACCCAGTGGAGCAATGTGTATCCAAATTACTTTCAACAATAACTTGCTCAAATATGCTTCTTTAACTTTTTTTTTAAGAAAAAATCTAACCTTCCAAGATCACAGAGGCAAAATGAATATTGTATCAAAATTTAATTTAAACTCAGACATGAAATTCTGGTGCAGCTTTTAGAAACCAATTAGAAGGTTTTCAATAATCTACCATGTTGAAAAACATTTTAAATGATTAGCACATGAAACAAATATTTGTCAATAAATAAAAATGAGCAACATGATTTCTGCAAGACATTATGAAGGCAAGAGTTTCAGCTGGAGATCTTGCAGCCCAGCACTGCACATTTTTAAAGGCCAACTTTTAGCATGGTTTGAAGGCTGCAATGAATAAATATACATACTTCAGCACAGCTCATGTATCTTATGCAAGGTTACAAAGATTTGTTGATATTTGCCAAAATTCCAAGGGCCTACAATACAGCAAGCTCTGATAACTATATGGGAAAAATTCTGGTAACTCTGATAACTGTCATATAAATTATGTGACATAGTTATCAGAGTATTATATGACATAGTTATCAGTATTATATGGCATAGTTATCAGAGTATTATATGACATAGTTATCAGAGTATTATATGACATAGTTATCAGAGTATTAAATGATACAATACTCTGGTAAATATGTCATATAATACTCTGTCATGCTGAGTAGACCAATGCAGTGACATAAATACCATATTAAATTTTCTGATATATAAATTCAGAATTGATAATGGTAGAACAAAACAAAAGCATTATCAAAATAATTTAGCAATTTTAAAAATTATTACTTCAGTAACAATTTTTTTTTAATTCCACTATCATATACAATCATGGAGCTGGGACCAATCATATATTCTAGGCAAATTTTTGGCAATATAGCAAAAAAACTGCAAGCAGAAGCTAACCACAATTCTAACACAATACAAGAAAATTATTTGTTATAGTTCAGATGCTGAGGCACAGTGATTGTACCAAACTACTATGAAAACTATACAATAAAATTATAACATGTGAATCAATATTAATAAATTAAAATAGAGAAACACAACCATAGAAACATAACCTACCAGGATTCTTTTAAATAAAGAATTTTCTTTAGTCGGTAAGACTTGATTTGACGGATCCATACTTGCAAGACCACCTGTGAAAAAATTATCCTAGCAATACGTATTCGACTACACGGTACACCTCATACCACTCTAACTAAAAGACAAATCCGCGTGGTGCCGGCCCAAGATGGCGCGCCTGACGATCTGGGCTCGTGACGTCACAGAAATTTCGATGTAAACAAAGTATTATTTAGACCACTTTGAATAATTACTCGTATATGACCGTGGTCAAGAAGAGTGAGAAAGTTACTAAACGAATACCAAGTTTATTACGTCTCCAAAGAACTTCTATAAAGTTAATGGTAAACTTGAGTATCAAGCTATGGTCACGTCTATCTACAAAGTTATAACGTTTCTGAAATAAAGTCCCGATATTTCAATTTGGCACATATTTTAATGAGCATTTCAGAATTAACGGTTACTTCAGTATAAGGAATCTGTTTTATGAGTAGCTTGAAAAAGAATAAAAACATTTACCGAGAAAAACATTCAATAAAATGCATCGTCATCGCATGTGAAAATACATGCTTCCAAAGCCAAGGAATGAATTCAGTCGGTAACTATAAACTTGTGCTCACATTATTTATTCAATTAATTTTTAATATTTATTTCACTTAACAGTTCGGAAGCAGACGCTGTAGCTTTGGAATATTTATCATAACTTTGGTCAATGAAATTGGCAAATATACTTTGAGATAATGTTTAACTTGCTATTAAAAGCTTCACATGCAATAAATAATTATAATCTGTGAACCGGCAATCGTGAAATATATTTTATAGATAAGCACTTGAGTCAGCTTATGTATATAGTGATTTAAGTAGCCACCGTAGTCGAGTGGTCTATGGCTTGTGTTGTGTATCAGGTCTCTGCTTCGTGCAGAATGACTGCGGGTTCGAATCCGGCTATGAACACGAGTTGTTTCTCGTTGCTTCTTCGTGCCGTGAGCTCGCACATATCGGTAAGGCTTACTGGGTAAGGAGTCAACTTCCGTTCTTTAAACCTCCCGGGATCATGGAGCTTCATCATCACTCCTACTCTAAGAATGTTGACCTTAAGAATTTGAAAAACCAATGTACTAAATGTCTATGTACTGTGTACTCGATTGGAAATAAAGATTGTTTGTTTGTTGGTTTATCATCCGTATCAATGGTATAAATCAGTACCAGATTCCCACACAAATCACAGATGACAAAGTTTTTCAATGGCTGATGAAAAACAAAATATATGACTCTTCTGTTCAAAAGAGAAATCAAGTTAATACGCGATATATGCATTAACATTGTTTTTAAATATCTTATTTAAGCTCTTAAGTGGTAGAAATACATTGATGCATAACTCTACAAACGTTCATACTGTCACTAAGCCAAAAAAAAACATTTTAAGCATGGATTAAGAGTATTTAAGGATTTTATGATGAGGCATCTTCAAAAAGCAATGCTGTTACATTTCTTCAGTACCAACTTTATCGGAAATATACGTTTTGGAGCAGCAACACGGTGGTCCGAAAGGCTGCCTCCTCAAGCCTGCCTACTCGTGTACCTTAAGTGATCGAAATACATATAAAAAACTCTCTTATTATATCAAACAGCGACTCAGCAGCTAGAACCTTGACGGTGCTGCATGTACTTCACACAAAGAAAAACGCTATCACCGAACTCAACTAAGTGGATGAGAAACTTATGTTCTAAGATTACGTCTAAATCATAAAAAACGGTATTTCATTTGGATAGAACAAAATAATATTTACAGTGGTTTTTACTGATGTGATACTGAGAAAATGAAATAAATTTTTATTGAAGATAATAGTGTGAGCTGATTTAAAAATGAAACCAATTACATTTTTTTCCTGTCCCATCAGATTTGAACACCTGTTAAGATAATGAGTTCCTCTCCCTGCCCTAAGACGTCACCTATCTTAATAGGCAATTTTAAATAACTGAGATATTCATACCATTACTAACTGCAAATTTACATACAACTTTGATGCAGGCTTTTTTGTTCAATATGTGCTACGGAACGTATTCGTGAGATGGTAATGCTTGAGCTAAGCTATATCTAAAGTTTTGAATATTTATTATATGGTTGCCAAGACAAGTATAGGAGTTCAAGACTGTTGCGCTCGGCCAGATCACAAAACAACTCGTCAAAGTTCTATGACTTGCTTGGGTCGAAAGTTTTCATATTAATAACTGGACTTGGGAGCGTTGATTATATTGAGCAGACCTCCTCTTTATAATCAACAATAATTTTCAGAAGAAAGATAATTTTTCGAAGCTGTACGTAGATCATCACGTTCATTTTTACAGAAGAAATATAGAAGCAATATAAAAAGAACATAACCTATTTAAAAAATAATTTAAAGAATAATAAACTCTTTACCCGATATATACTGTAAAGAACATGTAGGTATATCCATCAGGTTTTCAGTTCATAATGGTAACATCTTAAGACTAATGATACTCCTCTCGTAACTGTTCTCTTCCTCATAGGTGCAATTCAAAGCAGAGAGTCGTAGGGGCGCTGGATGAGCTTCATGATGAATGGTCAAAGCCAGATCCTGTGCGTCACATTATTATTATTATATTCCTAGTTTAACAACGGCAGCCAAAACAAAAGCGATCTGAAAAGCGATACACGGTATTAGATCCTGTGCGTCACAAGAAATCGAATGCTGCGTCGAGATTTGAACCTGGGATACATCACAAGCAAGAGCCCCTTGCAACTTGACCACAGCGTGACAAATTATCTAAAATATCAGCGGTCACCACAAGACGCAAATACATAACTCAGCACAAATGAAGTACCAAAGACTTGGTGTACAATTAATACCACTTGTTTTAATGGACCTTCTCTACTAGGACAACGAAATGAGTAGAAGCCATTGTATATCATTCTTTCTTTACATGCATAAGGTCTTTATTCACACGATGTTTTACTTAAATAACAGTAACAAACGGAATGACATTAAAAACGATACAAATTCTATTACGATAATTTAACATAATTAACTGGTAAATAAAGATATGAATACTTTCCCAAATTATTAAACGAAAAGTAAAGCACTCCGTAATGAAGAGATACTAAGAATAGTAGGTGCTGTAAAGATGATACAATTACAGCTACCATTGAGATTATACAATCTAAGCCGCCGTAGATATGATACGATCACAGCTGCCGTATATATGATACGATCACAACTGCCATAAAAATAACACGATTACAACTGCCATAAAAATGATACGATTACAACTGCCATAAAATGATACGATCACAACTGCCATAAAAATGATACGATCACAAGTGCCATAAAATAATACGATTACAACTGCCATAAAAATGATACGATTACAACTGCCATAAAATGAGACGATCACAACTGCCATAAAAATGATATGATTATAACTGCCATAAAATTATACGATCACAACTGCTATAAAAATGAGACGATCACAACTGCCATAAAAATGATATGATTATAACTGCCATAAAATTATACGATCACAACTGCTATAAAAATGATACGATTACAACTGCCATAAAAATGATACGATCACAACTGCCATAAAAATGATACGATCACAGCTGTCGTAGAAATGATACGATCACAACTGACGTAGAGATGATATTGTAGTAGAAGGCAGTAATTCACAGATAAGAAAATTAAAAAAATGAAGTACCGTGTGGATGACATACATGGCCTATAGTTGAGTTTAAGCACGAGAAAATCACCTTGTACTGGAAAATTGAACACAAGAAGTAGAAATAGTAGCAATATACCAATATACATTCGCAAGTGCTCCAGTGGGACAGATTATATCGCACGCAAAGTCTGCCAATTCAAAAGTCACGCAAGAAAAAGAAGATAAACACAGAGACGGACACATTCAATTAGGATGTAGCCCATTACTACAAAAGGGAAGAGAAAAGTAAAATACAGCTGTTCATTAAATGAACTTTAATTTGGGTAGGACACTTTTGAGGAACGTAGCGTCTTTATAAACGTTAGTTAGGACTGATACAATTAGCAGGCACTTCTCAAGAGCAACTCCAGGACTCAACTCATTTTTACGGAGCATTTGAACCTTTAATGCCAGGCAAGACAATTCCTTCAGCAAAACCTCCTAGGGGGTTAAGAAAGAAACAGATATAAAGCGTTGCAAGTTGTTTAGGCAGGTCTGTATAACTGATATTCTGTCTTACTCAACAAGACAGACAGTGCCAAGCCCACGCCTTTGTGTAGTTCTCAAAGGTATACGAAATGCGAAGACAAAGGTCCAGCGCAGCCGCCATGCGCATCTCATGAGAGGAAATGCTGTTCATATGCAGAGTTTGCAGCGCTTGAAATAAGATCGACTGAAGAAGAAAGAAGATAGAAAGAAGCTTGAACAGAAATTAGACAAAGATAACAAAACTGAAAGTAGCTTATTTTCTACATGCAACAAAAAATGAGGTGTTCAGGAAAGAAACATGATAAAATAAATAAAGAAAAATAAAAGAACATTTTTTTCAGGAAAGTAATGCAAGAACAAACGAATCAACGAGAAACAAAATATAAGAGCGATACTATTGGTACAAATCGATTAAACATATTACACTTTTGAGAGACGTATATGATTTTGGTACACACAAGCATCCACAAGATTTATCATTTCTTGATGGGAAAAAGTGGAAATATTTGACAACGCTAATGAAGTGAAGGCATATACTCTTGAGAGATGCTGAGCACAAATAGTTGGTCCAACAGTTGGAATGAATGGGCTGCAATTCACTAAAAATATATCTAGTCTATAAGTAATATGGAATAATAGGACTTATGAGCATAGGTCCGGCAGTGACAGTAACAGGATGTCATTCGGAGCGAAGTAACTCACGTTGTGGCAGTCGAATATGAAAATGCTGATTTTTCCCTAACTGTTGTAATGTATTATTTTATTCTTAGTTTAACCACCGCAGCCACAACAAAAGCGATCTCAGCAGTGATACACGGTATCAGGAGATGGTCATTTAAGTTTTAGAGTCACGCGTCTTGGAGGAAATGGAATAAAGTATCAAAGTTGTGAGGATGGACAACTGTACTGTAACGCAAGTTTGAAGAATTAAGTAACCATCACTGAAAAATACTCTAAAAAATTGGAATACATCAAGAAACTTAGAGGGCACGAATAATATTCTACATATTACCACGATCATCAATATGCAAAGCTACTTGGGTAGCATGGGACTGGTGTAGCCACCCAGAATGGAGCTCTCGAGCAGTCGCCGTTGTTTTATTCTATTCTATACTCGATATCAATGTTCCAGCTACTCAAGTGTGCCTAGAAGAGAACAATAGGACGTACACATCATTGAGGAGTTTGAAACGTGAGTAAACTAACACTTTCGCGTCTACTTTCTGTAAAATATATGATTAGTCTGGGACATATACGCCCAGTCGGCGCGAAAGGGTTAACGCATATTACACAATCACCCAAAAAAAGTAAACCGAAATTTTATTGTTATTTATTGGTATCTAGAATACCAAAGGGTTTTATTCATGCATGCAATGGTCAGTCGATGCCATTAAGAAAGAACTGAAAGAAAGAGTTCCGTACAGATTGAAAAATGGAAGCGAAAATAAAAGGAACAGTAGGAGTTAAAAAAACATTATTTTTTTATGAGGCGAAAAAAAGTGTTTGTTATTGTATAAAATAACAAAAAGAACATCTGTCTTACGCGTGGAATTGGTATTCTAGATACCAATATATAATGATAAAAGTTTAGTTAAATTTATTTTGGGTCCCCGTGCTTAGTGAACTTGAACAGTAAATGTTATTAACTTAACAATATAATAATGAACTTAAAAACCTCAAATTAAGGATATAACTCATTCAACTAAAATATAATTCACTTACATGCGTCATATAATTGATTTAAGTGGGGAAACATACTAAGCTAAAATTGTATTAAGACCATAATAAATTGCACATATGTTACCTGCATGCTAAAACACCGTCTGAATAAGGTGCTGCAACAACCAGCAACCTTGCTATACAATACAGGACCTATACAACAATACTTAATACTTTAAACATAATCATAAATATCCGATCGGAAAAAAAACAGTGAAATCAGGGGTTTTGTGAAACACAAAGAATACAATGAGAAAATTAAATGTTGCGAATAATATTCTATATATTACCAGGAATATCACTAAACAAACATAACACTGAACTCTATAATGAAGAAACGATTTCGTCATAATAAACAAGAACGAATATCAGATCTGCAGTGTGGACACACACAAAAAAGAACACAATACATCCGTAACTAGACAGAAGCATGACAGAGCAGCTGAGTTGGTGTTCTTATAGATGAAATAATCGAGGCATCAATAGTCAGAGATTCAATCTCTCTTAAATTAAAAGAATTACATAGATGCCTCCGCTTCCCTTTGAACGTACCATACCTTTGTACCGTAAAAGGAATTTGATCACATGAAATTAAATTGAAGGAATTAAAGGAAGGCCTCAATTTCTCCTAAAGTCTATCCTATATACCAAAAAAAAATATCAATCCCATCAAATTAAATAAGTGATATGTATTTGCTTCCCAATAGGAACACAATAAAATATAATGACAATGAGGGCATGGAATTCAAGTCAAGGTCTGCGTACATCCAATTGAAAAATAACCTTTCTAGAACACGATGTTTTCTGCTTTAAGAGTGGTTTCCTCTCATGGTTAGAGTACCCTCACCCTTTACATAAATTCACTCAATACCATTGCAACAAACAAACTTTATTTAGAATGTACTCGTAGTTTGCAGTGCATGTAGTGTCACCGGATTTTCTATTCTTGATGCTAACATCTAAAGCTTAATGATGATGCTCCCAGCGACGGTCCCTCATCCTTATATGTTGGAATTTTAGGTCGAAGCTCGTACGGGCGCTAGATGAGTTGAACGATGAGAAAATAGCATTCCTGGGCTCTTGTGTCACAAGCAGGGGAAATTCGAGTGCTGCGTGGAGACTCGCACCAGAAGCTTGAGCATCACGACACGCCGTAAACCCCTCGACCACAATGACAGCAACAACTACAGATTTTAATCAGGTTAGTCACAGCCGCTTTAGTTTCCAGGAAATGTGGTTTTCATATCAATTTCCGTACACTCCATGAACCAACATCGCCATGATAGGTAAAAATGTTATTGCTCGAACAAGTCTTCCTTCAGAACGAGACAACACGCGTAAAATTCTTCTAAAAAACATTAGAATAACATACCGAGTTAAATGAGAACACAGGAGCAATAAACAATACAAACTTAAAATAAATGTGTTCGTAAGATATTAAGAGAGTGAATGTAACTGAAGTTCAACGTGATTTCAAATTTCTTTTAAAATTTTACCGCGCACAACATGACACAAAGTTATTTTAATTAAGAATATAGCTAAAAATTTATCGTCAAGTGACCAATCATAGTCTGAAATTTAACCAATGGAAAAAAATATACAGTAAACAGGCCTTAAAAATCTTCTGGAAGTGAAGAACTTCTGATGTAATTAGCACGTAAATAATACACGCTATTGTGTGTCGTACACAACACACACATAGCTACGCATGTGCTGAATTAACGCACATTTTGTGTCCCAGAAATAGCATATAAATCATAATGAAGGTTACTATTAGTACATTGAAATGAAGATATAACCGCCCCACCTGCTAATGATGCAATTTTTTAAAACCACAAATAATGAATACAGCACAAAAAGTAGAATAAATGATCTGTTTATATTCACAGAATAGTATCAACCTTATGCAAATAAAAAATTATTTTCAACACTTTCGTTCGCGGGCGCGAGTTAAAAAATAAACTACACGTTCCATTTCTCATACCTAAAATTTCATTTAAAAGGTAAATTTGCAGTTAAAAGAAATCGTTAATATTGATAATCGCTCGTAACTTTTCCTAAAATTTAGTTTGTTACTGTAGTCCTTAAACCAGCAGACATTCTTATAATTCAACTACCATACATGTTACACTTCCACATCCTAATTTAACTACCATACATGTTATACTTCCACATCCTAATTTAACTACCATACTTGTTACACTTCCACATCCTAATTTAACTACCATACATGTTACACTTCCACATCCTAATTTAACTACCATACTTGTTATACTTCCACATCCTAATTTAACTACCATACTTGTTATACTTCCACATCCTAATTTAACTACCATACTTGTTATACTTCCACATCCTAATTTAACTACCATACTTGTTATACTTCCACATCCTAATTTAACTACCATACTTGTTATACTTCCACATCATAATTTAACTACCATACTTGTTATACTTCCACATCCTATTTAACTACCATACATGTTACACTTCCACATCTTATTTAACTACCATACATGTTACACTTCCACATCCTATTTAACTACCTACCATACTTGTTACACTTCCACACCCTAATTTAACTACCATACTTGTTATACTTCCACATCCTATTTAACTACCACCATACTACCACGTTTAATTTATTAGAGATGTACCAATACTACAATCATGATCAATGCTGATATTTCACTTCGTATAAGTATCGATACCACTTAAATGAACGGTACCAAAACAAATGAAAACTGAACAACCCAAATTTTTCAGGCAATACCAATCCAGTAGACAACGATCCCACAAATGTGTCAAATACTGACATCCAAAAAGAGGCAGAATTTGTTGTACTTTAGACCATAAACAATGCTCAGGTTACCAGGACAGCATTCTCACATTGTCTTGTGCTTCTGAAACTTCAAAATTACTTTTATTATTCTAATTTTTCACTACAATTTGAAAAGCTGATTGCCTCCCTCTGTGTGTGTGGCTTTTAACTTACGTACGAACGCTGGTGTTCAATGAGTGAGTAAACCCATACTAGATAGACATACTGTAACTTGGCACCCTAACTTGCCACGGTATTTCCTGCTCACACATACCTCACTACCACGTGGTGGCAGGTTAGATACACATACTGTAACTTGGCACCCTAACTTGCCACAGTATTTCCTGCTCACACATACCTCACTACCACGTGGTGGCAGGTTAGATACAGATACTGTAACTTGGCACTTTAACTTGTCCTATATTTCCCACTTACACATATTTTACTATCACGTAGTAGCAGGTGAAGATCAACCACACAATACTAATCCGCTCAAGTACCATAAGAATGTTCAGTATAATCAACTTATACTTGCATTTAAAATACTTTACGACAATTAAAACGCTTTCAAATTTCTTCAATGTTTACAATACTTCCTCTAATTCCCTGATCAGATACCGCCATCAGGAGCACTAATTACCTGATGAAGCTTACACAACTGCCATGCTCCTCAATGAGTTCAGGTATTTCCCCTAAACCTACAGCTTCTTTCCGCGATCACAGCACAATATACAAGTGCAGTAAACAGCCATGGTTGTATCAAGTCACCAACCACTTGCTTCCTCTGCCATTCCGATACATGCTACAGCTTTCATACATACAACATTCTTTCTGTACTCATCAAAATTACTGTACAACGAACACAGTTAGATTCAGTTGTTTTGGCTCGACTTGGTTGTTGCAAACTACTCAACACGTTCGTTGCCAATCATAATTGGCACACTCCGCTTCTCCTTACCAATGGTGTTTTATTTTATTTCTCCATCAGATATACGAAATACTAGACTACTAAAATTGTAACTAAAGCCAAATGTTCTCACTTTACAATAAATAAGATAGCCAATGTTTTCAATCTGTAATAACATAACTTGTGGTCAGCAGTAAACGTGTTAATGTGAACCCATAGCATTCAGACGACTGATCCCGCCATCAAGCCTTACTTCACACAGACATGCAGATGGCAACACTGAGATGATCACCACTTTACGACCCTGTACAACAGCTTTAACATGACCAGATAAAATTGATACGCCGTTTTCTTGGTACACAAGGACCTGAAAAATCTGATCTAGATACTTGTTAGCAACCTACTTTTATCTAACTTACCTATGTTCACTCCAAGCAATCCTTATACTTCACACATTGCTCTTTATTAAGAGTTCCGAAGGACCAACGCAAATGTTCTCCGCCAGCCATATATTTATCATGGCATTATAATGTTAAAATTCATTATTGAAAGAAGCACAACTCGAAAAGCAAAGCTTGCCCTAAACGAAAACCTAGTGAGAGATAAAACATTTTTCAATACGCACAATTGCAATTTGTTTGCATAGAAAAAGCTAAAGGCTCTCTAGAAAATTTGGAGTTTTGCTAATCCACATTAACGGCAAGCAGCGCTTCACAAAACTAGCAGCAATACATTCTTTCGTGGCCAACAATAATAAAACTGAAAACTAATAACAAACATTATTCCCGCAAGTATATCAAAAAACGTCACCAAATTTAAACAAATAAATTTCCCTCTGGAACAAGGGATGTCTTAACAAAAACAAGATTCATCTAGTCATTCCGTCATACATCAGATAAATAATTGAACAACAATTCGCTGTCTTAGTGATATGTTTCCCAGTAGCGCTATAATTCCTTGGAAGTACTTCGGTTGAAACTCGATCAATCTTGAGGAATCTGTTTGAAGAATACCTGTCGAAGTTTGATGTAGATGCCATCAAGCTGAGATACTTGATGATGTAGCAGCCATAAAGCTCTGCATTCTTGATGATCCAGCTACCATCAAGCTCTGATATGCTTGATGATGTAGCTGCCATCAAGCTCTGACATGCTTGATGATGTAGCTGCCATCACGCTCTGACATGCTTGATGATGTAGCTGCCATCAAGCGCTCCCACTTTTGTGGGACCTCCTAGACCTCCTCTTGTGCCAGACCTCCTCAGCAGCAGAAAGATTCTTGGCGCTCAGTGTATGCTGGATCAGAACTCCAGTCTCCACTGCGCACATCCACCAGCCCGGACTCCTGAAGAGCAGCTGTGGTCTCCGCCCTGTGCACCTCTTCAAGGGCTCCTACAGCACCCACACTTACTGAATTTAGGTGGGGGGACATGAGGGGTTTGCTTGCCTTCAGCTTGTGTGCCAGGGTCATAAAGATGGACTCGATGTGATCACACTCGCTGTCCGTCTTAGCGGACGTCTCGAACAGCTGCCCAAGTAACGACAATTAGTAATAGAATAGAATAGAATGAGGCTATAGGAACGAACCTTCTGGCCCATTCTTGGGTCGGATAATTACTTCGATAATTAATCGGTTGTTTACCCAAGTCCCATGCCGTATTTCTAGCCGCGTCAACCATGTCGGCAGCGGGAATCGAACCCGGGTCTTCCCGCTCACAAGCAGATTCGCTCGCAAGCAGATTCGCTCACCAGTCGACCAAGCTGGTCTCCGTTCAAATGAAACTAACGTCTTTCAAAACGAACGTCCTTCCGAATTATCTGAGGAGTAAAAACTATGAGTAGACTTTAATACTAAATCAGTTTGGGAATTTATTATAAATACAACATTTTAAGAACAAATCAAGATTTAGAATTCTAGCTATGTTCGGTGATGAAGCACAGAGGAAATATACACATCAAATTACCACGGCACTTCACACACATCAAGTTGAGAACGAGTGTTCTTGAGCTAAATTTCAGATTTAGTGACATGTAGCTACCCCTTGATAACAAAAAAAAGAAAAATTAGTTATTGTATTTTTCCCAACGTCAAAGGCGAACTCGATTAAGTAAATATTCCAACATGAAAATCACTAAAAACAATACAAATTTACTCTATACCAGGAGCCTACATTACATAATAAACCTTTTATAAAATACTTTCCATTAATAAACCTTGCAAAGCTGAATGAATATAAAACTCGAGTAACCAAGAGATGACCCTACAAGATGCGAAGATTAAAGATTTAAGCCAAACACTATTGGCAGCCCATGATTAAAATATGCTAGGTCACCCTCTTATCTTTAGAAGAGCAAAATATTTCCAATGTACCCTTTTAAGCTAACCACCAATGAAGATGGAGTTGAGGTATTGAAGGTAAAGTCATGGAATGATGTAACAAATACAAAAGGTGATGAATTCAAATATAGAATTCGTCAGAACGTGATGAAAACGTTCAAAAAATAATTGAAAGAATCAAAAAGTAAAAAGAACAATAAAAATATAAGACAAATAGTAGTAGTATAAGAAAGTAAAATTAAGATTTTCAAAAAGGAATAAAAATTATTAAAAAAGTAATGTATAAAACAATCTAGTATAAATTAGTATTAAAGACAGAAAAATATTATAAACCACAGGTAAAGTCAAATCAAATAAGACCAAAATCTAGTAGTTAGAGAAAATGAAATGAATATAGTAGAAAGTAAATACCAACGTGATGAACAAGAAGAATGAAAATGAGCAGAATAAAAATAAGCCGACTACAAAAGAGTAAATAACAAGAACAATAAAAAAACATGTATAAGAGGAAGAAGAAGCAGTAGTAAAACAGACAGGCATGTTGTGGAGGTCATAAGAGGAAGAAGAAGCAGTAGTAAAACAAACAGGCATGTTGTGGAGGTCATAAGAGGAAGAAGAAGCAGTAGTAAAACAGACATGCATGTTGTGGAGGTCATAAGAGGAAGAAGAAGCAGTAGTAAAACAGACAGGCATGTTGTGGAGGTCAGCAAAGCGTTGTGCAGTGCTGGTGGACACCGTGACGCGGTCCATCTGGTCACACTTGTTGCCGATCATAAGACGGGGGACTGCATCTGTCAGGCCCTGTCTATTGCACTCCACCAGCCAGTTGCGCAGTGACTGCAACAGTATGCAACACTTCTGAGAACCCATGCAACACTTCTGAGCATCCATGAAACACTTCTGGGCATTCATGCAACACTTCTGAGCATCCATGAAACACTTCTGAGCACTACAGTGTAATGTGACAAACTTGACCACAAGCTCTATAAAGCAGACATCACCATCACACTTTTATTGGAGCGTTAACAGTTTATTCATGTAGCATAGCTCCTCAACTAAAAAGGACAGTTGCTAGTCCAGAAATAAGGAATAAATTATTCTATGACTTCCACGCGCAGAGACTCGTGGATGAACGAGTGACAAGTATTTATATTCTAATCAGCCATAAAATATAATTATTCTAATCAGCCATACAAATATCCCTACTCTAATCAGCTATATAAATATACCTACAGTAGTTCTTTGGTTAAGGACCACAATCCGTTCCTTAAAGCTGGTCGTTAACTGAAACGTTTGTTAACCGAATCGATTTTTGAGGGCTATATTATGTAAATGAAGCACTAAAATAACACGAAAACACAGATGCAATACGATAAAAACAGGTAACGTCCAAACGCAACAACGTCTCGAACGCGACTGAGGTTGGGACGCCGCGTGGGTTCTTTGTCTTGCTGTTCGTTATCCGAAAATTTGTTCGTTATCCTAGGCGTTCGTTAACCGAGGTTCTGCTGTATTTTAATCCGCTGTATGAATACGCCTATCGGTACAGAGAGCCACGTGCTGCTACAGACCTGAAAGGATGAGGTACGGGTGACATCGTACACGAGCACCACAGCGTGTACGTTGCGGTAGTAGTGCTGTACCATCGACCTCCTGAAGCGCTCTTGCCCTGCAGTGTCCCACAGCTGCAGCTAATGAGAACACACCACAAGTTAGGTTATACAGAACATTACCACTCCAGCTAATAAAAACACACAAGTTAGGTTATACAGAACATTACCAATGCAGCTAATGAAAACACACCACAAGTTGGGTTATACAGAACATTACCATTGCAGTTAATAAGAACACACCACCACAAGCCAGGCTATACAGAACATTACCAATGCAGCTAATGAAAACACACTAGAAGTTAGGTTATACAGAACATTACCACTGTAGTTAATAAGAACACACCACCACAAGTTAGGTTATACAGAACATTACTACTGCAGTTAATGAAAACACATCACCACAAGTTAGGCTATACAGGACATTACCACTGCAGTTGATGAGAACAAGATCTAGTTACCATCTTACAATCTTATACTTATGAATAGCCACACCTCACAGTAACAGATCATTTTCCCATAAGTTAATTTTTCTGAAAGCCAAAACATTTTTTTTGAGATATGAGCATCATGCACAGACCAGTATTAAAGATTCATTAAGAAATCCTTGCAAAACTTTGATACAGTGCAAGAATTTTGAAAGAGTGCAGACATATAAGTAAAATATATTTGATGTTTATATAAATTACATGCAATCTTCTCATTCATGTTAATTTTTATTAAATATTTACTTATTTTATTCCAATAATAACCTAAAAAATCAGGTAAACATTATTTAACATTATGTTAACCAAAATCAAACTTCATTTATTACATTCAGGATGAGGAAGAAAAACTAAACAATAACAAGAGGCTAATTAACATCAACAGTTGAGTGCTCATCCTACCACAATATCCTCTCCTCCAATGTTGAGCTTCTTCTCTCGGAAATCAACTCCTATTGTTGCAGCAGTTCTCGGGAAATTCCCATTGCAGAATCTGAAACAAAAATCATTCATAAATAGTCAAGTTATATATTAGTGGTACATTATAAGCACTTCAAATTAAGAGGGTTTTAATTAAATCAATAATTTATTTTGGGTTGTGGTGTGGAAATGAAAGTACACTAATCAATTTACTCAATAAATATATTTAATATCAATACTAAAAGAAAGGATGTACACAGCCCATCACTAGAAATTACTACATGCACAAGTCTGCCTATTGTTCATATTTCAGTCTTCTCTTCATTGATATAAACATTTGTGGGATACCTTCAAGATTTTATGTAGTAGCTAGCCTCCCATTACTCTCATGCTGAAGATTTTATTTAAGATTTTTTTGAGAATTTTTCCTACATTAGGAGTGAATTTCATTCTCATTAAATTTTTATCCTATCACAACCGCATCATCCAGCTTGTAGTACTAGTCTCTTTGCAATAGTTTTTTGTAATATAAGAGAATTATAAAATAAATAGAGTATGACTTAGTGCATACAATAAGCACACCTAGCAAGTCTGCTTTACAGGTTCAACAGATAGAGCAGCTAGAGGTGTAAACTCAGGGAGCTGTCATCTCTGCATTCGAGTCTTGCCATACTCAAAACAAAACAAATATCCATTAAAAATCTTTTCACTTTCAAGATGCATAACTGAAATTTATGTTAGAAATGATAGCGTACCTATTCTATTACAGTAGATGAATTAGAGTAAGAACATTGAATTTTTAAGTATTTACTCAAACAACATTGATATTCATCATCAATGCAATAGAAAATGAGTATCAAATCTCTTAAATTAAAGAACTCCTAAAATCAAGTTAGCATGGCTTGGGATATCCAACTGAAGAGTTTTTGAAGACATAAGACAGTGGTTCACCAGATTGACTATAATCTATTCTAAAATCTGGAAGCTGTGGGTCAGCATAGACCTGTGGATAAGGCACCAAGAGGATGTGAGTTAGTGTGCTTCCAGTAATATGACTCCAAAACATACGCCTTGATAAGGGATAGATATTTTTATTTATCAGAAAATACAAATTTTTCCTTTGAAAGTGTTGTTTTCATACATACAATAATACTATCAAAAGGTTGAATTGTTGAATTGCTACAAAAGGTTTTCTCACAAAGCATGTAATTATCATTGAACAGTGGCAATAAGTTTACTTAATGTTGCTGTACAATGTATACTGTCATTTCCTTGGAAAAACACACAACAGTTTAAATTTAGCTCTAAATATAGCCCTAATGCTACTCACCGGAAGGTCAAGCATGTTTTTCCAACATTACTGTCACCGATGACTATAACCTTGAATGTCCGCATGATGACAGCATCATCAGTTCTGCAGATATCTTAACACATTTCCTGTGAAGTGACCCACCGGCGGGTTACTCAGGTTAGGTTCTGTAATTTTTCAAAGCTTTCTAAGGATTATGTGTACAAGATTTGCACTGGCTAGGCAATTGCAGGAAATGTGTTGTCAGTGAGGGGTCACCTTTCAGACAATTTACGTTTTTGCTAAGTTAAAATAGAGTTATAGGAAGACTAGAATCAAACATTACAGAGTAACTTAACAAATTAAGTATCATATAGAGCATTATTTTATCAACTTATTCTGTATTAACTGCTATTTATGGTGTCTGAAGCCAAGGGATACACAGAAAAATGTTAATATGCACACAAAAAAAAGAGTACTTAAGATGTAATACAGAAGACGGGAACATTGGCTGGGAGCACCACCATTAGTTTTAAGATATTAACATTAAGAATTTAAAATTCAATGCATATATGTATACTGCATACTTGATAACCGATAACTTTTCTTTCTTTTGTTTTTTTGATTGGCCTATATTTTGTTTATGTTACGCGAACGTGCATGTTCGTGCAGCGAATATATCGCCAAAACAGGTGTACATAAAGATTATACCAGTTTTCATCAAAGTTCAAATATTTTACAGAATAATGCTCAATATACTCATCGAAATACCGCTGAAACAGCTCTTGTGCTTAGCAAGTGAGAACGATTAACTCCAACATTAAAACTATGCTGCCGAAGAATCTTCTTCTTGTTTCACTTTTATTGGAGCTTCGGAGTTGGGTCCATGCAGCTCCACGCCTTCAGGGATGTTTTATTGATTTCTG